>VCJN01000869.1:0-11905 GCA_006384855.1 Tetraselmis striata
TCGCCATTTCATAAGCTCCTAGAAGCTCCTCATATGCATGGGGCCCTACTATGGCCTACTTTCAGTACGCAGAGCAGCCAGGAATCATCGGATCGAGAGGCACAGTGACGCTGATCATGCAAAATATACCACGACGCGCAATATATCAATACTATAATACTCTGTGTAGCCATGCAAAATGCGCTATGCCTACACAGAGTATTCTGGTATCGGTATATTGCGCACGTAAAGATACACACGTCCACGTTCACGTAGATCATCCAAATATTCAATAACAACTCTGCGCACATTTGGTACGGATTTGTTTGATGTTTCTGATGACCTTGCCTCGCCACAAACACGGCGGTATTTGCTTATTTCATTGTTTCCAGGTGCGGCACTGGTACCTGGTATATGTCAGTACTAACGGCTGTCCACTGTACTTCGTTAGGGGTTGCCTTATTCAATCCCCTTATTACCACGATGCACTACCTGTCCGTCTACTCGTTTAGTACCACATTTAGTACGCGCGTATTCATTTCACTAAAAAGTATCAGCACAAAAGCCTCGGCCAAATGCGCTTATGGCCCAGCTGAAGAGAGGTTCTCTGGGATTTCAGCTATGAAATTGAAAAGTATCGGAGAAGCTAAGCCAGTGACATATGTGGCGATGCTGGCATCGTGCGCAAGGCACATTCTGTCACCATGACCATCACAGTATATTATGTCTTCACTTTAATAGGGTCCATGTAGTGAACACAACAAAGTAGCTCCCAGTGGAAAAGGGCACGGCACCGGCACTTCTGGCACTCCAAAGGGCTCCGAAGGGGCTATATTTCTATCGGATTTCGCTTATTATCGTACTGGTACGAGAACTTGGGCTGTCCGACAATGGCAGACAATTCAAATTTAAGGTAACAATTACATCAGCCCCGCCGATGCAAAGTAAGCATATCAATGCTTCAGAAACCTTCACTTGGAAGTCCTCTAACACAAATTTGCGGCATTCATGATGTTACGCGGTTTTACTGTTATTACTTGACGTGCGCGTGAAGACCATTTTTAGTACGCGCTTAGAGACGGGTCGTCCCGGCGGACAGCTACCATCACAAATGCGCTCAAAGTATCGGTATGCCGATCGGCAAAAGCTGCTCCACCAGCACAGCATACAACTGCAGCTTGTGTTTCATGCTGTTTACTGTCGCCGCCATACGCAACTCAAAAGCAACCCCTGTCACCCACGCGGAGGATCACGCTCGGTGGCCAGTGGGCGACAAATGCGGATTGTAGGCCTGGGAATGGCAGCGTCTGTCTGGTGTCGGCTTGATATTGCCTGCCGGGGTGCAGGTCAAGAAGAACTTCGAGCCATTCAACGTGCTCACACCAGCTTTCGACGCGATCCGGAAGGGGATGAAGAGGGGCACGCGGCTGAAGGCAGACTACGTGGGGCCCTTGATGCTGATTTGACCGGGTAGTGGTGCCTGTAGGTCTGTCTGGGCTCAAGTGGGCCGTGCTGACGTTGCCCTGCGGGGTACAGGAGAAAATCTACACGGCAAACCCGGACTACGTCACCCCCTCAGTGGAGGATGTGGAGATCATGTATGTCGCCTTTGACATCATCTACCTAAACGACTGCGCCATCAACGACCTGCCCTTGACGGTGGGTGGCCGCACCGCACTCACCATCCCGGACATAGTCATCATGGGTGTCATCCATGATGAGTCGCCCTCGTGAGCCTGACTGGCGCCCGGGTACCGGGGGACCGGGTAGGAGCGGCACACAAAATTGGAGGCGGCGCTGCGCCCTGGCGGCAGTGCTGGGACGCTGCTGGGCGGCGGGGGCATCACAGGAAGGGTTCATGCATTGGTGCCTGGGCCAGGAGCGGAGTGGACGGAGGTTGGCACCTCTCTGGAGGACATCCAGAGGTTCTTTGACGCCGCCATGCTGCGGCAGGTGCGCGCCTGATGTTTGTGCCTCTGCCATGGCTTTGTCTGAACCTGCCCCAATTACTCCCATCCTCCCCACCCTGCGCCAGCTAGAGAAGGCTGCACGCGGAAGGGAGGGGGTCAACGGAACTTGACGCAGTGCTTGAATCAAAGCTCGAATGAACTCATCACATCTTTCTTGACTTCAGCTCCGTCGAGGGCCGCTTCATGGACAGTCCTCCAAACATTCAATGCCAGCTTTTCTGAGTATCGTTCCTTTTGACTGCTGCTGGTTAAAGAAGTCCGCCGAGCGCAAGTTAAATACCTCGGGCATGCTCTCTCTCTTTCTCTGACAAAACACGTGCCGACAGTACTCGCATGGGTGCAGTGCCAATGCGAGATTTCCAGTATACATGCGGCACTGCTGTTAACAGTTTGGACGCAATGGTTTACCACACCCAGTAGTGAAATATATCACCTCCTCCCTCTGTTTCCACCTCCCTCTTAATGCCTTGATCCGTTCTTGCTCGAGGACACCTCAGGTGGTCCAAATACATGGACTCATTGCGCTGGGATCTTGCGCCCATCTTGCTGAATCTTCCGATCCGCTCTCGGCGACTGCTGTTCCTCTGCAGGAAGAGGGCATTGTGGCGAAGTCGCTCGGATCCACCTGGGAGCCCAACGACCGCACCTCCCACTCCTGGCTCAAGGCGCGCCACCCCCAGGCCTGTGCTCGCGTGCGTGCTGCCCTGCCGAATAGCTGGTCTCATCCCAGCAGGTGCTCTGACCGCAGGTCAAGCCAGACTACATAACCCAGCAGGACATGGACGCGCTCAATCATAGGGGCTTACTACGGCACCGGGGTGAACGGCGGCAAAGTGTCTCAGTACCTGCTCGCATTGCTGTGCCGAACCCTGCTGGCGGCTGCCCCAACTTTTGTCACGTTCACCAAGGTGCGGCGGCCATTACAATTACTAAATACGCTCTCTCCTATGCCCCCCCCTTCCGCTCTGCCATTGAGCGGATCCAGCTGAACTGCCATAACCATGATTGCCAATTAGTTTCCCGGCGGAGTCATCGCACTTTGGGTACATCTAAACATTCACGCACGTTCAAAGCAACTTGCCTCTTCGCCACATATATATGGCCGCAGCGTATTACCATGTATATACTTACGTGTGTACAACCTATGTAACTATGTGTGTGTTTGTATGAATGGGGGGTTTGCTATCAAATTCTACGAATTTTAATATGCGCAATGCAATACTTTTCCATGTGATGTGCATGCCGGCGTGTGTTTCGTGGACAGCCGGGTGCGGTCCTGCTTGGGGCGCGCAGCCGACGCAAAGATCGCCGACGAATGACGCGTGTCCCTCTGTCGTGGGGAGCTCAGGTGGGCACGGGGCTGTCGGCAGATGAGAGGAAGAAGGTGCGGGACACGCTGGCGGCGGCGGGGGTGCTGGTGGACGCGAAGGAGCACCCCGCGCCCCCGCCCTACCTGCAGGCTGTGGACTCCGCCAGGGTGAAGCCGCATGTGTGGATCACGGACCCGGAGAAGAGTGTTGTGGTGGAGGCGAGTACCCCTCACCCCTGTCCAGCTCACCCTGCAGCTCACCCTGCCACCCCTTGGACCCTCGTGTTAAGAGATCGAATGAGATAGCGAACCCCCAACGTGGCTACGGTCGATGCGGATGAGTGCTGCATGCTGACTCGCGCCACTGCCCCCCCCTCCCCCCCCCGCCCCCACCCCAGATTCAGGCGGACCTCCGCCTGATCCAGAGCAAGATGTTCGCGAGCGGCTACAGCCTGCGCTTCCCCCGCATCCGGCGCATCCGCGAGGACAAGTCCTGCCGGGAGGTGATGACACTGCAGGAGCTGACCGACATGGTGGAGGAGAACAAGGGCAACCTCACCGGTGCGCCTGCACCCCCAGACTCCCCCTTTGCCCCCCCCTCTTTTCCCCCGGCGCCATGGCTTGGCTAACACAGCTGGTGGGTGCGCCTTCCCCTGGCACAGCCTCCGCACGATACCCATCAGCACCGCGCCCAAACGCAGCGTGGGCGGCAAGTCTGCCGCGGCATCCATCGAGCGGCAAATTGTTGTATGGCTTATCTGGCCGGTGGTGACCCCTTACACTGCCCTAGGAGGGTGTAGGAAGGCCAAGGTAGGCTATGTGTATGTAGCCTATTCATAAAAAAGTAGCACGTAGCCTAATTACACGGCTTTATCACGCCAGCCCAAGGAGGACATGTCTATTTGTATTTGTATACTCCATGGCGTACATTCACGGGAATGCCGGTAAGTTCTGGTGGCTGCTTGCTTTAGTGGCTTAGTGGTACTCTAGCTATAGTGGCGTACCCTGTACGTTCAGTGGTGTAACCACCTTGTGTTTCAATTATGGCTCTTTCTGAGCTTGTTTTGCCTGCCTACCTGTCTGCCTGTCTTTGTCTGTACCTGGTCGATGCGCGTCAACATCCGCCGCTGTCCCGCTGCAGCCAACAGGGGCGAGTACAGTCGCAAGAGGCAGCCGCAGCGAAAGGCCACAGCGGCGGCGGCGGGCGGCGTCAGCAGCGTGGTGGACGCGTACAAGGCGCCGGACGTGTCGGGCGTGGAGGTAGGCGCTGCCGGGCAGGAGTGGGGACGGCAGGCGCAAGGCTACGGTTGCCGACCCGCAAATAAGCAAGCACAACTGTTGCGGGTGCTCAGCGACACGTTGTTAACCTCGGAACAAAGTCGTTGCACATACGTTTACTTTTGTGCGGCCGGGTGAAAAGCAGCGCTTTCTTTTGTAATGCTCTTGGAGGTGCGACGGCACCCGTAGCTGTGTAGGCGCCGAGTGACGCATTGAGAGTGCTCAAGTGCGGCATGCTGCTGTGCTGTGAGTGGGCCGAGCCACTCAGAGTGGCTGAGCCGCCGCTGGGGCTGTGCCAGCTAATCAGCCCCAGTGTCCCACATGTGTGCCGTGGCGCACCCGCAGAGGGAGTCGGACGCGCTGGAGGGCTGCCGGATACACGCGCTTGACTACGAGGCGGTGAGCAAGGAGGAGCTGGCGGCGCTGGTGAAGGAGATGGGCGGGCAGGTGGGCGCATCTCCCTCCCCCTTCCCACCTTTAAGCGCACTGTTAGCAACAACAACACATCCGTGGTTGTGGCCTGCGTGGCCACCTGCATTCTATGGCCTGCGTGGCCCCAGCGACACAAGTTATTTGACAACTTGGCGACATGAATTCCGCGTTTTGATTGTGGTTCGTTTTGACCAGTTCATACCGTACAAACACAAACGATCCGCGGATGAATAACATTTTTGACCTCTCTCGTGAAGAGGAGCAAACCTTTTAAACGAACGAATGTCAGAATACAGAACGAATACTTCACAAATAAACCTATGCAAAGGTGCAAAATAATGCATTTTTGGGGGGCCCGCGGACCGTATTTAATTGTACGGAACATACATAAAATCTGAAATTTACGCAAACGAAAAGTGCGCTCACAGTGCGGTCTGCCGCCCGGCCTGGGTATGGGGGGCAGCATACGGAGTTTGCGGCGCTGAGCTGCGACCGCATGCGGCTCCCAGATGTGGATGAGCTACGCGCCGTCCGTTACCCATGTTGTCGCATCGCCAGGCATCCGCAACAGCAAGCAGCACCTCCGCAGGTCCCCCCCCCCCCCCCCCCCCCCCCGCTTCCCCTTGTCGTCCCCTGGGCCCCCGATACACCGCCTGACCCCTCTGCGCCTCCCTGGTATGATCGCTGACGCTGCGCGTCATGCGCTGCAGCTTCCAAACCGTGCAGCGCGACCCCGACACGGACGTCCTGTCGGTGCAGTGGCTGCGGGACTGCCACGCGGCCGGCAGGAGCCGGGTGCCCCTGAAGCCCCGACACTTCCTGCACATGTCGGGCATCACCCGCAGCCAGCTGGTGCGCCGCCACCGACCGTCCGCACCCGCCGTGTACCATTCCTCATATATTATCTTACAGCTAGCGAGACCTGCATACTTTCACGTGGCGCCAGCAGTCCGGTGACCGCTGATTTGCCGAAGTCATATCTGCATACTACTCTTATGTACCGCTATTACACGCTGCTTTTATGCCGATACTCCCGGGCAGATATGACTAGGCGGGAAGGCACTTATGATCGCTTCGGATTAGTCATTTCTATTCTTACGCTGGAGTATTACGCGCTTGCAGAAAAGCAGAGACACAATCAGGATTTCATGGCAAGGTATAGCATCGGTATCAATGGACAACAGATCGCTGTGATTTTAGACCGGGAGTGAGTGCGGCAAACACGTTCCGGAATGGTCCCTGATTACTTCGGATTCAGTTCAAAGTGTATGCGAAGACCGCCATGGGTGTTGCGCTAAGACGCCCTTGAAAACATATTAGAGGGGAAGTCAAAGTGTCGCCGGAAGCTGCTGCTGCTGATACCAGGAGCTCAAGATTTGTGTTGCTGGGTACACGGCCCGTGTTGTTCCGCTCGGGAGGGCTGCCTGAGCCCCGGATGTCCGGTGGTGCCCCATGGCAGGCAAACACCGACCGCTGCGGGGACAACCTCACAGCGCCGGTCGACGCCGTTGATGTGGCGGCGCTGATGCAGCTCGTGCACAAGTACCCACCCTACGAGGCGGCGCAGCGCTTCGCGTGCGGACTCGGCTTGAGCAGCCAGAAGGCGTACGAGGTTGGCCGCCGGCCCGGCGGTCAGGAGCTCCTTGGCTCACTGCAATCCCTCTGCCCTCCCCTCTCCCCGCCAACAATGTCCCCATTGCGCGGTTTCCCTGACCGCGGGGCTCGAGCAGCACCGTGGCGATCGTTGCTTCATTCCCATGAGGCAACCTTTATGTGTATCTCGTCGGGATATACATGAATACATATCCCATGCATCCCATGTCGGGATATGCATGTATATAGACGGGACGCTTGTAGTTGTGCAGCAGGTGATGGGATACCTCTTGATGCAACGCTCAGGGTTGCGCGCAAAGGATCTTAGGTGCCGTTAGTCAACTTAATGAACGAGACGACTTGCTACAAGCTGCTCTTTCGGGGTCTCGTAACTAGCTATATTGAGCGAAGTTCAGCTTTGGGATGCATCTCAATTACAGGAAAGGAGTTCAAGTATTACATAGAAACGTGAGGTTGCGTACCTCATACCGGGGATGTTATGACCGGGGAGTTTGGGAAACCATACCTACCAATTTCGAGATAGGTTGGGGGAAGCTGACTTTGCGCTAGTTCCTCTATAGACGGCCGCTTGAGGCCGTTTTACCGCCCGACATCTATAATTGTGAAACGGACATTTCCTACCGATAATGTTAAGCAAAAATTCTTCAGCAAGAGTTTTTACATTCAGAACTTCCTCTATCTTTACCTTATAGAACAGAATTATTTTTACCTTACTACCTGCAGAACTTTTAAAGCACAAGTCAGTTCCTGTTTGTTTAGTTGTGCCAGCTCAAACCTGAGACGCGCACAACCCAGGTAATAACGACAGTATTGGTCTTGGGTCCTCTATGCTGCCGTATCATCGGACCACAGCATCCGGATGGATACCGCTGACCGCGGCTGCCCTGCGTGCTGCAGTCCTGGCAGGAGAGGCACGAGGATCAGGACGCCGTGGTCCCGCACCCTGAGCTCGTATACCAACACAGCGGGTGGACAGACTGGGCGCACTGGCTGGGCACGGCCGGCTCGGAGCCGCGCGGGCGCAAGTCGGCCAAGCGGCCCAGCTTCTGGCCGTTTGAGGCGGCGCGTGCGTGGGTGCAGCGGGACGCGGGGTGCCGGGCGCTCCGGGGCGCGGAGGACTGGCGCGCGTGGGTTCAGGCGGGGCACCTCCCGCTGGAGCTGCCCTCCGAGCCCTGGCGCACTTACGCGGGAAGCGGCTGGGTGTCGTGGGAGGATTGGCTTCACGTACGCGCCACCCCGTGGGAGCGCACGCAGTACTTGGGAGCGGCCGTCCCGAGTTCTTATTCATGCATGGTTGCTTCGTTGATGCATGCATGACTGAAGACACCAGCCTCACCGGGACGAGGGAGAGTTCCTCGAGCGCGCAGCGGGTGGCATGTACGTAACGGCAGTTGGCGAATGGATGGAAGAGAGCTTAATCACCCGCCCGACTTTATTAAGCCCATACCCATAGCATTACCCTTTTGCCTCCTGTAGATAAGACAGAGGCGGGACGTACTTATACTCGTACACACACACATCCGCCAATTGGAGGCATAATTGCCCACCCGGTACCACCCGGGCGCGCATGTCATGCTAAGAAAGGATTTCCGGGCGATGGCGGTAAGTGTTGCTGGGCGAGGGCTAGGCAGGGCTGCGATGCGTCTGACATGTCTGTGATGATGCGTTGTGTTGGCAGGCACGCTGACCCTAGCCCCCCCCCCCCCCCCCCTCCCCCTCCCTCTCGCTGCGCAGGGCTCCGGCGTCGCCGCCCCCCCAAACAAAGAGCTGCAGCGCCTGATGATGGATGTAGACGCCGAGCTGGCCGGTGCAGGTGTGGCGGGGCTTGCACCACTGCGCGGCACCTGCTGCTGCGCGGTGGCTGTGAGCGACGAGCCGCCTGCGCCACGCGCTGCCACGGCGGAGGAGCGCCTGCCATCCACGGAGCGATGCGCCCTGGAGGCAAAGAAGGCCGAGAGCGCGTATCTACAGGCTCAGCGCCGGCAGATCTCTGTCCAGGTGGGGCCCACGCATGGACAGTAGACAGCGCGGTCCGCCGGGTCTGCCGCTTCGCCGCTGCTCCATTACCCGCTTGCATGGCTGAGCGCAGCTCTCTATGACGACCCCCCCCCTCCCCCAGGTGAAGCTCGGCGGAGGGCTCTGGTGCGAGCCAGCGATGGCGATGGAATGCAGCCACGTCTTTGCATGCGCAATAATGCCGCTCGCGTGGGAGCCGGAGCCGAGGCAGCGACTGCGCCGTCTAGTGGCGTCCCTGCGGCAGGCCGGCGCCGACGATGCCGCCCTGCTTGCTTGCCACAAGCAGCTGCTGGCCGGACGATGGCACGCCGTCACGCCCAGGTCAGCCCCCCCTGCCCAGACACGCGCCATGCATGCACTTGCTTCAGTGCAACTGCATACCCGTTTTGCTCGCAGCCCTCCTACTCTCGCATGCGTAGTCTGGCACGCACTCACCCCTCCCGTAGACCCGTACGGCCCGCCGTTGATGGCAGTGTTTAAACGATGATCCAGCAGGAATAGAAATTCCCGTCACTGGCCTCTAATTAGTCTTGCGGAGTGCTTTGGCAGTTGCTTGATGACTTTACCGGAGCGTCGCGTACCCAGGGCTTTCCGTAACTGGATCGGTGCCTAAATGGCTGCCGTAGAGGCGCTGCAAGGGTTTCACTGGTGCCAGTCCTGTCCCGGGGGGGGGGGGGGGGGGGGAGGGGTAACACAGGGTCGCCTGCCTTGGTGCTTGAGCAGTGGCGACGCTTTGGCCGACTACACCCCAGACATGCGCCGAGATTCCCGAGCTAAGCCTCTGCTCGCCACGCTCACACGCCTCCGCCGCAGCTGGCTGGACAAGTGCGCTTCCAACGCTGGGGCGCACAAGCAGGCGCCGGAGCTGCAGGAGGATTGGCTGGCAGGTGAGCGCCGTGGCAGTGATCGTCCGATGGCGTCCGTCGCCTGCAATAACGCAGCAGCATGATAAGCCAGGCCGCTGGACTCAAAAGCCGCGTTCACGATGCGTCGTGCATGGCCATTACACACCCTCCGCGTTATCGGAATGCGGGTGCGCGCCTGAACTGTTTGTGGTGATGGCACTCCGCCAGCGTCCGGTGAAACGTTTCTCTCTGCCGACTGTCTGCTCTCTGCGTTGAGAGCTCACTCTAATTCTCTCCTCGCTCAATGCGTGGGACCAAAATCGAGCTACGCTACAGGCAGAATCACCACAGGGCGCTGGCGTCATTGACGCACACCGTAGTTATTTCCCTCATGGAAGACCCTCTCATGGTCAACACCCGCTCCTAGAAGAAAAGCATGAATTTAGTGACACTCAGTCATGTGGCGTGTCGGCAAAGGACAGCCTCACAGAACATGCGGCGCGGCTGGTGGAGTTTGAGAGCATGCCCTGCGCTGTATCTTGACTAGAAGCTCGTTTCAGTACCTCGGGAGCGGGTGGCTCGATAGCTGGATGCGCCCATGCGCCCCGCCTTGTCCACTTACATCACCAAGGTGCACCCAGATGAGCTGATATGGCGGGTTTGGACGCGGAATGAGCCTGGTTTGCGCATCGGTTGCCGGAATGACGGAGCTCGGGACACTCGCCTTCCGTCTTGTCGTGCTAGATCAGCTGGGTAGAGCGTGGGGTCAAAAGCGGAGCATGCGTATCGGCGGCGGGCGGACGGGAACGGAGGCCACAACACTACGACTGAGCGTGCCGGAAGAATGGTTTTCGTTGTGCTATAGAGTGCCGACTCCCGCTGTCTTGCATGGATCGCCGGCTCGTCCCCCGACCGAGGAGGAGCTGGCAGGCGCAGTAGCATGGGCTCTCGAATATCGCTTCAACCGAGGCTATACGGGGCAGACGCGCGTCACGGCTGTCTAGCAGCTCATAATCGACGAGGGCCGCGACCCTGAGGCGTACCTGCGGTCGTTCGACCTACTGCCCTCGGGACCGAACGTGTTAGCTGAGATGCTGAAGGCTGTCCGCAGCTGATTTATCAAGGCTGCGCCATGCCGGCCAAGTGCAATCCTGCTGCTGTTGTCTTTCTGTCAGGCGAGGGGAGGCTGCTGGCGTGCGACCACGCACTGTGGGGTGACCTCATCCCTGGCGCGGAGCTGGAGCTGCTGCGGGCCATAGCGCAGGGGAGCAAGCACCTGGTGCCAGAGGCCGAGCACGCCGGGATGCTACTGCGTCTCGCCAGCCAGATGATGGACGCGGAGGACAGTGCTCAGCTGGAGGAGGCCCTGGCGCATGTGGAGGCTGCCGAGCGGATGGCTAGGAGTGCAGCCAGGGAGGACGCCGTCGCGCATGGCCTGGACAGCCTCGCCGCAGAGGCGGAGCAGGCGAGGGAGCAGCTGCAGCGCCGCCTCGCTCACATCTGCGAGGTGGAGAGCTGCGTGCCGGCGGCCGCCCCTGGTAGCGCAAAGAAGCGGAGGCTGAGTGCAGCCTCACAAGACGAGCCGCAGTCGCGGGCCTCTCCGTCCGGCCCGCGGCGCGGCAGAGGTCGCCGCGGTGAGGCAGAGACCACGCTGCCACCGGTTGTAAAGAGAAGGGCTAGGCGCGCAGCTGGCAGGGCGGCGGCGTCGCCACATTCACAGGATGAGCAAATGGCGCAACCTGCCGAATCGATGACTGCAGCGAAGGCATCGCAAAGCCGGGACCCGGAACTGCCTCGGGCCGAGCCCGCAGCTCATACCACAAGCTTGCCAGCTCCAGCAAATGAAGAGCCAGTGACCCCCTCCTCTCAAGCTGTTGTGGGCAGCTGGCGCTCCAAAGCAGCCAAGGGCATCGCGCCCATCAAGGTGGAGGGTAGCGGTGCAGAGGGCGCAGCGGTGCAGGCTCGCCCATGCGCGGAAGTCAAGGTGGAGCCACCGCTGGCAGTGGGGTGGCCAATGCCCAAGTTTATGCGGGACGTGCTCGAGGATGGTGCCGAGCTGGTCTCCAGCCTTCCAACGGCACCGGTATTCACAGCCCCCACCGGGCCACCTCAGACATGCGCCACCGTGCGGAAGGCTGCAGAAGGAGATGTTGCCGCTGCCAGCATCGCGCCACCCCCTGTGGTATCACCCAATGCGCTGCCTCGCCCTGCGCCTGCTCTACCTCTGGCGGGTGCAGAGGAGACAGGGGCCGCGTGCGACGTGACCGGCAACGACAGGCAACCCGGCCCGGCAACATCCACCACTGCCGGCGTCTCGTCCTTTGGCAGCGCGCCCAGAGTGGCGGAGCCGGGTGTCAAAGAACCCCAGAAGAAGAGGACGTACAAGTCCATGCTGGACCGGATAAACGACTTGTAAGGCGTGTCGGTTATAGAGAAGGGTGTGAAACGTAGCTCTGACGTGG
>VCJN01000871.1:0-88672 GCA_006384855.1 Tetraselmis striata
CGTCAGTGAGGTCGGGCGCAATGTCATTGGGTGGGGCACACGGACGTGTAACACTTGCACTTTGCGCGTACTGCTGGGTTACATCCACCAGGCTGCGTCACACTATGCAACCGGAAAGGCTGCGTTGCTACTGCAAAAACGAGCTACGCCTCACCGGTAGCAACCGCTGCCCCGCCTATCCCACAGCCGCTGCCCCCACGCACCACCACCCACCCCCCACCACCCCCCCCCACCCACCCCCCCCCCCCCACCCCCCCCCCCCCCCCCCCCCCCCCCCCCCCCCCCCTGCGACCTCGCGGGATCCCGCCATCAGCAGCTTGCACTTGCACTTTGCGCGTACTGCTGGGTACATCCAGGCGGCGTCACACCGGAAAGGGCTGCGTTGCTACTGCAACACGATGCTACCGCCTCACTCTGGTAGCAACCGCTGCCCCGCCCGCCATCCCACTCGGATGCTGAGAGCAGCCTAAAGGGCACCGGGGGCGGGGCAAGAGGGGAGCAGGGCCCAATGATTGTGGAAGAGCGGGGACCCGCTTGCATGCCATCGTATTATATCTTGCACAATATCTGTTGCTGCACTCATATCTCACATCACTAGCTTAGCTATAGTGATCCCCCCCCCCCCCCCCCCGCACCGCGTACGCACAAGCCTGGGTATACGCATCAACTGCCCGCCGGGATGAGAAACTGGTATTGGTAGTGTGTCTGTGGGGTGGAGGGGGGGCAAAAGAGCTGCCAATTGCTGCCAAGCTGGTGCGTTACATTGGGGCAGGCGCTGGGCAGACAATTGGGGCTCGCTTCAGAGCATTGTCTAGTGCCTATGCGGCTGCGCCGCCTCCGCCGCATGCAGACTCTCCGGGCTCACCAGCACCGCCACCTCAGTCATGCGGCCCTGCATCCCGCAGCCCGCCGCCGTCAGCCAGATCAGAGGTATCCAGAAGCCAGTGCTGGGGTTGTTGCGGCATGACCGCATAGTTTTCAGCGGCTGCCGTCCACAGCTTGTAATGCATCCCTTTCCGCCGATTCCGCTTGTATGCGTCTGTCTTGGCGCCGCGCCTGCCCCGGCCCGCCGCGCCTTGGCGCCGCGCTGCCCCGGCCGCCGCGCCTTGGCGCCGCGCTGCCCGGCCGCCGCAGCCTGGCGCCGCGCTGCCCGGCCTGGGCCGCTGGGTATCGAGTCCTCCCCCTCCCTAGTGAGCGCGTCCCACCTGCGCCTTGCGCTCGGGGCCGTCCTCCTCCGTCACCACATTCTGCAACCCCCACGCGTGACGACCACGCAGCTCCTTGCATGCGCTTGTACATGTGCCCAAGCACCGCCTGGGGACGCGAAGCTCCTTCTCGGTCATGATCGCCTTCACCCGGGCCTCCTCGAGCAGCGGACCGGCGTTAAGAATGGAAAACGTTTCCATGTGGTGCAAGCAGTCCTCCATGACCCAGCCGGACTGCACCGTCACCTTGCCTGACCCTGCAGTCATGGAGGGGAATGCCGTCACGCCCACGCCCACGCCCACGCCCCCCGGGGGGGGGGGGGGGGGGGGGGGGTTACCTTTCGATTCTTGGACACTGCAAACGAAGGGCGCAACCCGCGTTCAAAGTTGCTGGGTATCGGGACTAAAGCCTGGCGCCGGTCTTCCTGCTTCATAGCCTCGGAATCCAATGTGGCCCCTGCACGGTTGAACAAATTTCCTCCAGAAGTCCCTTCCCAAGCCAAAAAAAACAGGTGGAACGGCGCGAGGGGGAAGAGGTTGACCATGCTGACATAGCCCAGGACCACATGCACATGGCACAATCGCCATGGCAGCCAGTGTTCTGCTTGGCCTCCGCCAGCCGGGTTGTGTTGAATCGCACGCCGGGCAAGGTGCGTGATTCACTGGACAAGTCATCGCCTTCAGGGACGGTTACCAAGCGAGCCTCCCCGTCCGCATCCACAGGGGGGTGCTCCTGGGCAGCCGCCATAGCCTCCACAACCTGCCACGCCGACCGGGCGGGTGCGTGTGATTCCATACAACCGCAGGTGAGTGGTGCCACCAGCACACAGGCCGGACCCACTCACCTCTGAACGCAGAAGATCCACAGTGTCACCGTCCTCGAAAACAACGCGCCACTGGGTCGCCCCGCCGTAGTCCTCCAACACACACTCGGTAACGACGCCGGTTATCACGCCGTAGTGCCATACTCCCCGGAACTTCTTGGCGATGACCATGTAGAAGTCACCGGGATCGCCTTCCCTTATCACGCCCTCATCGGCGGCTTCCACGTCCGCCGGCGGCCACGCAGGCGCGTCGATGTCCATACCGTCTTCGCCAACGGGGTCCTCCCCCACGCCCATCACATCGTCCTCCTTCGAGCCGCCGTCGTCCGAGACCGGCGCCGGCGGGCCGTTTCCGACGGCTGCAGCTACTCTTGCTCCCGCCCCTACTGCTGCTGCTGCTGCTGCTGCTGCTTGTACTAAGGCGGCCTTGCGGCGCAACTTACCCGCACGCTTCAACGAGTGCCTACAGTTCGGGAATTTTAGGAAGTGCCGCTCTCGCGCCGTCCTTTCACTACTGCCCGTCACGATGCCATGGCAGTGCTTGCATGTGTACACGCCATCCTTCGACACACTCGATATCCATCCCTCTCCCGGGGTTTAGGGTTTAGGGTTATTACACGCGAGCCCGCGTGCGCATATCAATTTGATGAAATTATCGAAACGAGAAATTCATATAGTACTTTAATGGTCGCGCGCGATAGTCGTCGCTACTGGGTATGAAATCCACGTCCCTCGTCCGTCGCGTATCGTCCCCGTATGTCGTCGTTCGTCACTAGTAGGGCACATTTACGTCACATCTCAATCTCACAGTGAAATGTATGCAATAATATATATGTCTATCATGCTTGTTTATCAGAGCAAGCTATGATCTGATCATGATCATGATCATGATCTGATGTTTATCTTTGATGTCATGATAAGCAGAGCCCGGGGGGGATACAAGACTCCCGTACCTGAGTGGCATGCAAAGGAAACCGTCAGGGAGCATGAGATGAGCAGATGCATCCAGATTGGGATCGAGGAGTCAGGGGATGGGCTGGCCGCAGTGGTCACTGTTTTTGAGTCAGCGCTCAAGAGAAGGCTTGAGCAGGTCCCGCTGGCAGAGCTGCCCGGCAACTTTGTCATTAGACTGCAAGTCTTGGCAGATGCCACTATGATCTACAACAAGGGGGAGGTGAAGATCACTGCCGTGGTCGTGATCAAGGCAATCATAGAGCGCAGGAATGCACATGGGAAAGGGATGGATGGCTGGTCCATCAATTGCTCCAATAATTCCAATAAAGTGTGCTTGTGTGAAGGTGCGATAAATGCATGTAATGCAGATTGTGGTTTGAAATTTGTGGGCATCAATTCAACATCACTTACAATTGCATTCCTGTTGCTATCTATGTTTGGCAGGCGTGAAGGTGGTGACAGCTACACGGACTTTATTGCCAAGGGGGGAGGCGTGACCTAGCAAGTCTGAAATCTGCAGAGGGATGGCATTTAGCTGCGCGGCAAGCAGTTCTCCGTGCGGCTGCGGCTTGGATCCGGGAGCATGGCTGCATCAGCGACTATCACTGCTAGGGGGTGTAGCACAGTCACATTGTAGTCAAGGATGCAGCGAGGCGTCGCTGAAGCAAGCACAAGAAGGACGACAGAGCATGAGGTGGATCGTCACGGGTCAGGCCGACACTGCAGCACATTCACGCCAAGGCCGTGCTGGGGGTCGGGCTGGCACAGATTCGGCAGCAGAGCACAAGGCACACCGGCGTAAGCAACCGGACAACTGGATCTTTAGTCAATACAAGTTTGCAGCACATCCATGTAAATAATTCAAACATGATCCCATTCCGTACTGCCCCGTGCATAGTGCCGCACACATCATTGCAGCGATGCAGTCCTAGAGAGCGAGCGATCATAGGTAAAGCAAATGAATTACACGCCAGTCCAGTCATGTGCCGCGGCACAAGCCAGGTCTACAGAACGGTCAAAAACTAGTTGACCGTCGATGTCACTGACATTCCCGATCCATTGCTGAACATGGTGCATGAAATGTTTATCTATCGCATTCGCGCATGTTATTTAGTTGGTGTTTCCGTCAATGTCTCTGACATTGCTGATCCTTTGCTGAACATCGTGCATGAAATGGTTATTTATCGCATTCGCGCATGTTGGTGTTTCACGCCAGCGCGACTTGTCATCCACACCAGGGCAAGCAGATGGAAGCTCTATCTTTGCACCTCGTACTTCAGACAGAGAGACAACACTGAGCATAACAATAACTTCCTGCCTAACCCACATCGCAACATGCTCACCCACACCCACCACCCAGTCGCCGCTCAACAATGATTAACTTCGCTGGCGGGACAGGGATACCCGTAGGGAAGCATTTCATATTCCACCAAGCTGGTGGCTTGCCCTCCCCGCTATCACCTTTGGAATCGGCACAGATCCTCTACGGCTGAAAAATCCTCAGTCCAGAAGGCAGTGCGCCTATTACCTGGGATCTTCCGTGTAGGTAAGTGCGTCCACCTGGAGTCCTCTGCGAAGGTCTGGTGAAAGGACCAGAGCATGGGCACCGTCCAGCGCGCCACTCGCAACGCCCTCGGCGCCCTCAACTTCCGGTGATTCACGTAGGCAAGCTCCGCTCTCCACGCCCGCTCGTCGCTCAAAACGGTCCCGACACTTAGGGGGTGTCGCATGCCGTGCATCGGCCATGCGCGGGGGGTAGGTCGTTGAGTCGCTCAGCGGCGCAGCGCACGCATCGCCAAGAACCGGGCATAATAATGCGCACATCAATATATATTCACACACTACAGATCACACAGGGGGTCGACACATATTCTGACCGGCCGGCAGAACTTTGATATGGTTCTATACTGCCGGATTCTGAATTTTGACTAGGGAGGGTGCCGGATCTAGTCTAGGGATCACTTTGACAGGGAGGGGAGGAGGGTCGCGGTTAGGCAGAAAGATGAGTGCGCACTGTGACTCGCCCGCGTTCACCTGACAAGCTTCCGCCGTGATCTGCCTGGATGATGGCGAAAACCAACGTGGCGGCAGGCTTTAGTGTCCTTGAGACGTTGTGCCGGGCGTTGGGTGACAAAACCGTGTATGGTCGCCCCACGAGCGGTTGGCGTGGGCTGGGTGGTGATGGCCAACTGACTGTTCCGGCGCGTCGCGTAAGCATACATTTATGCGGGCCGCGGCGGGGGCTACTAATGTGCCGATACCGGTACCCTGCAGTTAGCCGTGGGTAAGCGTCCAACCCTCCCTCCCCTCAGGAATACGGCGCTTGGAGTTGCGACGCCCCATGGCTCACCGGTACTTGGCGCCGGCGGCTCGAAGCGTGTGGGGGTGGGTAGGAGCTACTCACTGGCACTGCTGCGATGGTTCACCGCCCGCCTGCACTTGTAAAAAATCAGCCGGTTTGAGCCCTACGATGCCGTTGGGCGTTGGGTGTTCCGAGTCGTCACGGAGCATATTGTGAGGCGTTGAAGTAAAGCATGGCGGAAGTCCCAAAGATTACGGGTAACCACGCGAGGCACGATTTGGGCCCAATGTACTATGGGGACGGCGCGACATGGTACATGTAGAAATTACGGAAGGCGGGCCCGCCGGGGACTTCATTGCGACTACCGAGCCTAGCAGAAACGTGGCGATTACACGGTATATACAGCGATTACAAGCCCATTCCGTGGGAAAATCGCGATTACGGGCCATTACAGTGTAATTACGAGACATGATGGGAGGCTAGTGAGGTATTGGTTGACGTTGCCGCAACATCTGTCATATCCGCGTGCGCATGAAGAACGGGACAGCCAAGCCCTTCCGGGTCGGCTAGGGTTACAGCTAGGGTTCCATTCCCGGTTGAGACCACAGGCAGGGAACCTGATTGGTTAGGGTTCCATACCCTGGCCATAGCCCTGAGCGAGGCGCAAGGAGACATACATACCGGAGATCAGAGACCCGCCCAAGCACACCTCGGCGGGACTTCTTTGGGAACTGAGATAGTACCTCTAATCGGGACCTCCAAGAGAGACCCCTAAGGTAGACTACCTGCAGAAGACGAAATACTGTACTGCTGCTGGTACAAGTCGCAAGACTCACTGTAGCCGCGGCCAAGTAGTGGTATAGGACTTAATGAGTACGATTAGACAAGGGCAGTGCGTAATGTGTCTGGCGCGCGGTGCGCGCACGGCGCGCGTGCGATTAGCACTTAGCGTGACGTGCGGCCGCGTTGCCACGGCCGCGATCGCGTGCTTATAGAGGGCCTCCGCCTTCTGGCGGTCCCTCTTCCCCCTAGGAGGAATTCGGTTAAAATGGCAGGCTTTGAGCCATGAGACCATGGTTCGATCCCTCCTAGTGCCACATGTCCAAGTGGAGCATTCTTGGGCAATATATGTGGTACCCACACGAGGTGGGTAGGGCAGGTGGTCAGGGTATGGAGACCCTACCACCCCGCGACCCTAGGGCAGGGAGACCCTAGGGCGTGCTAGGGTTCGGTTGAGCCCTACACGCGGCATTGCACCCTACGCGGTGGCAGCTGCCGTCGCGTGAGGCTAGGGCCGCGTGAGGCCCTAGCGTGAAGGCTAGGGCTTTCGGGGCCCTAGCGTGTGCTAAAACCTCACCACGAGGGGAGTTGTGACGTCACAAAAACCTAAAATACCATAAGGAGGTGGTTGAAGGTTCTCCCCCCAGCGTGAGAGTTTTAGCACACGCTCGGGCCCCGGAAGCCCTAGCCTTCACGCTAGGGCCTCACGCGGCCCTAGCCTCACGCGACGGCAGCTGCCACCGCGTAGGGTGCAGTGCCGCGTGCAGGGCTCAACCGAACCCTAGCACACCCTAGGGCCTCCCTGCCCTAGGGTCGCGAGGTGGTAAGGGTATGGAGACCCTGACCAAGCAAGCCAGCACCAGGTACATCCCATACGAGTTGGTGTACGGCAGGGCGCCCGTGTTTCCCGCGCAGGCGAGAGCGCTCTTTGAGGAGAGCGCCGTGGACTTCAACAACCCGGAGGGCAAGTGGGAGCTAATGACAATGCGCGCAGAGCGTTTGGCGCTCATGGTGCCAACGGCGATGCACAACGTGGAGGCGGCGCAGCATCGTGAAGTGATGCGCTATCGCAGGAGGCGCGCGGGGTTGGTGGCGCCCGGGGTGTAACGCTTCAGTCCCGGCGACTTGGTCTACGTGCAATAGCGGCAGCAAGACGCGCTCGATCCACGTAGACCGGCTGTCTACAAAGTTTACGAGGTCAACGACAACGGAGTGGTGGTCATCCAAGGAGCTGACGGCGACACGGCGCGCGTGCGCGTTGAGGAGCTGGCACGGTGCGCCGTCCCATACGTGGTGTTGTCGGCAGGATTTGAAGACGCAAATATGGCGTGCGAGGAGTGCGACGGGCGCGTCAGCACCCCGCGCAACCCAATCATCATCTGCGAAGACTGTGAACGAGGCTGGCACAAGTTGTGTCATCAGCCACCCGTGGCACGTGTGCCGCGGGGGGCATGGCGGTGTGCGGAGTGCATCAGCGCTGATGACGCAGCGTTGCCGGCATAGTGGACATCGGTGGCTTAAGCCGCCACAACAATCAGTGACAACGACGACTGCGACGAGGAGATTCAATACCCTGCCCCGCCTTTGCAGCCGACAAGAGCGGCGGTGGCAGCAAGACTGAATTGGGGCATGCCTGGCGCCTGGCACCCAGCAACTGTGACAAGAACGATGAACAACCATCAGGCAGCCAAGGACTAGCTACCGGCGATCAGTAACAAAGTGAGCGAGTACGCTGCGCTAGCCAACGTGATCAGCTGGCGCGGCCGAGAAATCTTTGATCCGTGGGCGGGACATGGCAGCACCGCTGAGGCCTTGCGGCCGTGCGGCGCGACAGTGATCAACAACGACTTCAATCCGATGTACCAAGCTGAGATGTGCGAGGACGCGCTGGAGTCCTTTGTGTACCAGTGCGCTCGCGATGTGACGGCGACCGTGGCGACGACGACGATGACGACGACGACGATGACAACACAGCCGCGGTTAGAGGCCCCTTTCGTAGTGGTGACCTCCCTGTGGTTCCAACTACTTGATATGGCGCTGCCAATCATGGCGTCATGCACGGACATCCTTTTCGTGCAAGTGCCAATCCTCTACATCGCGCAGGGACCTTCCCCGCGCATGCAGGGGCTACGGCATCTAGGCGACTGTGGGCGGCTCCACATTATTGCCGGCGATATGCAGCGTAACCGCACTACGCGCCGATCAACTCTGTGGCTAGCGATCTTCCGCGACAACGAGCTCCGGGAGCGAGAATTGCGAGTTGAGTGGCTTCACTCAGTGGCGTCAATTCACTTCCACACCGAGGCGTGCGCTGGCGGCCAGCGTCACTGAGCGTCAATTTGCGCCCAGCGGCCGCTCACCCTTATGGCAACCAACCGTCTGGGGGGGGGGGGGGGGGGGGGGGGATGGGCCGCCCATTGAGCTGGTGATAGCGCCCCACGCGGGAATGCGAGAATGCGACGGCAGATGCCGTAGTATCTGTCATATCCGCGTGCGCATGAAGAACGGGACAGAACAGTAATCTAACCTATTTTGCACCGTGGAATTCATTTTGCACCGTAGGGTTTGTTTATACCCTAGTTCCCGGGTCTACTATCAGTACTTAAGACTCACTGGTGATGTAGCTTGGGTTTGTAGACCTTGGGTGCAGTGCAGCATTCATCAGCATGCAGGCCAGCCGCGACGCATATCCAATGTTGGTTTTGGAGCAGTTTGTCCAAAATGGGACAAGATGAGGCAAATCAATCTTTTTTATGATGATTACATCCACCGGCTAGCTAGCCACAAGACGTTGCTAATAGTTTATTCGTTGAGCATCCCCAACTCAACCAAGTCCTTCTTCGTGGCTGCGTTAAACTTGACGACTCCGCCGGGTTTGCGTTGCGCTGGGGTGGTTGACATGACGTGGACGCAGCTGTTTCATGGCTGGCTGATTTGCCACCCAGTTTGCATGTATGTCTTCACGACTTGGACGCTTTTACCGTACCACTTCTTTCTGACCATGGTGCCGTCCTCGTTGAACACCTCGCGACTTCCCGACGCGTCGTGGATGGCCTTCGCGTACGATAGGGGGACGGCTTCAACAAGCTTCCAAGGAAGCGTCAGGCACTTCTCCCAGCTTGTGTCAACTTGCTTCTTCCCTCCTTTTGTCTGCGCGTACAACCATAGGGGCATGAGAGGTTTGCCTTTTGCATCGGCATGGAAGGGCTCGTATACGGCCACGGTCAACGTGTCTTCGGTAGTCTCGCGCGACTTCACAAGCCCGATGACGAATCTCGACTCCCAATCACCAAGAGTTTCAGGGCAGTTGTCTTCCTCATGCACCGAATGATGGCCAAGACCGCGAACTATGTTAGTCTTGAGCGAGACGCCACGCCGTTTTTGTCCCAGTTGGGACAAAATAACAAGCACGGTAGATGAACCAAATTGTTTTGTCCCGTAAAGGACAAAAGTGACAAACAATGGGACTCACATCGGAGACGTCGATGACAACGAGGTTGGAGCCCTTTGCATCGCAGGGCGATGTGTTGTTATGAAGCCTCTCCTTGGCGCTGGCGTGAACTCCCCGGAAGGCGCTGTCATCTTCAAGCACTTGAGCACGAACCTCGGCTTCAACCCGAGCGGCTTCGGCATTGTTGAGGTCTGCGTTGGTAGCCATCGTGTGACGTGCCTCGGCGGGCGCGGTCTGCCCATGCTCGCGCAAGAAGTCGTCAACTTCCTCTTTCCGTTGCGGCCAGAACCCGAAGAAAGCTGCCGAAGGAGCAGTTTGCATCTCATCCAAGTCGTCGAGCAGATTCTTCCAGCTCTGGCGCTCGACTGGGGAGAAGTGCCACTGGACCGCCAGGTCCGTAATGTACGACCTAACCTTCTTGAAATCATCCAAGTACCTCTAGACCTTCACCGCGTCGGGCTTCTTTTTGTCGCAGAGAGCGTACAAAAGGGGCCGGCCCGCACGAATCTCGGGCGTCCCAGATGGCGCGCTCTTCAAGATCTGCCCGGCCTCAGAAAGCGGTGTGTTGGACCACCAGGCGGTGCGCAACGAGCCGCCAGACGCGGCGGCGTCGTCACGGGTGAACTCGAATTTGTGCGGCTTACTGATGTCATGAACGTGGTCTTGGAAATGGGGCCTTAACCACTCAGAGAAGTCGAGGGAGAATGAGAGCTCAGCAATCTCCGGAGTGGGCGAGAATGCCTTCGCCACCAAGTCAAGAAAGGCCCCGATTGTGTAGACTGATGCGGCTGAAGATCTGGTCAACCCGTTCGTGAGTGTGCCCGACAGGCAAGAAGACCCAATGAATGACGTCGCAGATGCCGATAGACAGAAGCCAATTGCAGAGGGCCGCCACGTTCCTATTCTTGTTCTCCGTGGCGGTGTTGTCCATCCGGATTCTGATGTACGGAATCTTTCTACCACGGTGTTGAATAACCTGCATCGCAGATCAGATTTCATCAGTCCATGGCTACCGGACAACCACGGCGAATCTATCGGGAGGCTAACGAGCTCACCTTGATGATCGTGATCCATATTAGAGTGCACGTCGTGGACGAATCGTGGGGGATGGTGTTGGTGTAGTAGTAGATGTCGTCCGGGCGGTATCCGTCGTACTTCACACAGGTGAGGTGGTACTTGAGGAGCATGTCGGGCTTCACAGTCTTGGGGATGCGAACCCAGTGAGGCAGCAGGGTCTTCGCGGAGTCCATGCTATCAATTTCGAAGAACAAGAAGTTTCCATGGCCAAGGCGCGACTGGAAGACGGCGTTGTTCAGATCCCTTCGTTCCTGGCGCACTCTCTCGAGGTGTACCTTCTGCTCAGCTCTGACCTGACGCCTCACCAGCTGCTGATGTTGACGGTGCACTTGACGTTCCTCTGGCGTCATGTCGTTTGTGCATATCTCGCGAGCTTGGTCTCTGAGTGCTTTGCCCGCCGCGCAAATGGGACAGTGGCTGAACCGCTTCACCTTTGGCGTGGTGACATCCGGGAAGTCTTCCTTCCAAGTCCGGCGGAAAGTGTCGAACGATGCGAGCTTCGCTTCGCTCTCGGTAGCCAAATCTATAAAGCGGCATGGGCAGAATAGGTCGGTACACAAATAAGGTCTCATAATGCGAGACTGAAAAGTTCGGTCTAAAGTGGGTCGAAATAATTATATCGAGAGTGGGTGAATAATTATATAATCAGCAGGACGAAACGATCTGTCATCATTGTGACGAAACGGTATGTCATCAGTGGGACAAAACCGTCTCTCACCAGTGGGACAAAACGTTCTGTCTGCAGGGGGACGATATCGGCTGATTATGTGGGACAAATGGTTTTGTGGTCGGTGGGACGAAACGGTTTGTCAAGAGAGGGACGAAACGGTTTGTCATCAGCGGGACAAAACGATATGTCGGCAGTGGGACGAAACGGTTTGTCATCAGTGGGACGAAACGGTTTGTCATCAGCGGGACGAAACGGTATGTCGTCAGCGGGACGAAACGGTTTGACATCAGCGGGACAAAACGGTATGTCATCAGCGGGACAAAACGGTCTGTCAACAGTGGGACAAAATGGGCCTCACCACGGAGAATGGCGTTGTCGTCCTCGGCCCACGACTTGTAGTAGTAGTAGACGCAAATCTGGGTCATCCAGGGAGGTAGGTGCTTCTTGAAGGTCTCGTTGTTGCCGTCGTGAAAAAGCATGATCTCGACGTGACCGAGGTCACACAGAAGAAGTGCTCCCTCGGTCCGGTTTGTCTGCTCTCGTATTGCTTGCGCTGCCTGATGTACGTGGGTTCGTTATCCACCACCGACCGCTGGATCACGAGACGTATGTGTTTCGAGACCTGATGCAAGGCCTCCCACGCACGCCCACACGTGTAGATGGGGCCTCGATGATCGAAAGAGCGCAAATAGCCACCGTGATCACATGTAATCGAACTTGTCGGATGCCGACTCGTAGCCACCCCTGAGAACCTGAGCGAGCGGTTCTGATTGCCAGAGTATACGGTCAACGCACGGTCCAACACGGCATCAACGAGGGCGTCTCCGCACTGTGTGTATAGCTTGTGCACGCACTTCCGCGAACAGCATGGCGACGGCTCGCTAGCCTCCTTGGCGAGCATGAGGCGGATGCAGTCGCGAGAGGTGCGCTTGCTGATCAGAGATGAGACCTTGCCATTATCGCTTTCGGCGACCTTATCGGAGCCCTTGCCCCACGTGTACTTCATTTTATCAACCTCCTTATCAACCACGCGCGTCGCCATCACACGAGCACCCGATGCGGCACAAACACGGCGGTAATGTAACTGTAGTGTCCGACGCGCCGGATCCTAGAGAAGAGGCCATGCTTTCGACCGCCGCCATGCTCCAGCGTGGGGCGAGTGGGGGGGGGGGGGGGGTGAAGGACTGTGATATGTGGTGAGGAAGACTGACGGCCGATGACCGTTCTCGGACGGGCCGTTGACCGGGGTGCATAATATCCAGCTACGGGTCAAAATAGTTACCTGATGACTCAAATACCGTATTAAGTCGTGTTTCTTTCGTATGTCGGTAATAGTTCTATACTAGTAGGTACACCCGAATCCAATCCAAGGAATATATCATCCCATGGAGGAATATTATTGCCACGCCATTGTACTCTCGTACCGTTATGACTCTCGAGTAGGGTATATTTTATCTTCCAGTAATAGTAATATATAGTCGCAGTAGTTAGGCCTGGATATTCGTCGCGGTGCAAAATACATGAACCTGATGACGACGACGAGGTGCACTACAGTGTGCGCACGCGCGCCGTTGGTCCAGCAGGGGTCAGAGCGGTGGCAGACAGAAAACCACGTCATTTCCACCTCTCCCTCACCGCTTCCCACCAAGAAACCCGCTCATCTACCACGTCAACCTACCTACCGCCAGAATGGCGCCGAAGAAGAACGAGCCTGCCAAGGACAAGGAAGACAAGGACGACGCCACCCCAGGTGAGTTGCGCGCGCGTACAGTAGCTGCATGTCTGCTCGGCGCGTGATGCGGCCACATCTAGCGAGTTCGGTTAGGGTTCACTGTAGAAACGGTGTAATCTAGGACCGCTCGAGGTGTAGGCAAACGAGTAGGAATAGAAACCCAAACGAGACGAGCGGCATCGGGGTCCTGCACGGTAGTATTACGTACCGTCGAGGTAGCTGCGGCAAGTTCAGTAAGGATGCTAATTGGTGGTGGGAGGGGGATGGGGGTGGAGAGCGGCCAAGTGGACCCTGTGCATGTACTCCGCCGTAAGGAGTGGGTTGATATTAATGTGGAGCGCAGTACTTAAATACAAAACATTATTGAACCGCAGTACATAATGTATTGGAAACAGTTTTGTCATCAGCGGGACGAAACGGTTTGTCATCAGTGGGACGAAACGGTTTGTCATCAGTGGGACGAAACGGTTTGTCATTAGCGGGACGAAACGGTTTGTCATCAGTGGAACGAAACGTTCTATCATCAGTGGGACGAAACGGTTTGTCATCAGTGGGACGAAACGGTTTGTCATCAGTGGGACGAAACGGTCTGTCATCAGTGGGACGAAACGGTTTGTCATCATGGGGACGAAACGGTTTGTCATCATGGGGACGAAACGGTCTATCATCAGTGGGACGAAACGGTTTGGCATCAGTGGGACGAAACGGTTTGGCATCAGTGGGACGAAACGGTTTGTCATCAGTGGGACGAAACGGTTTGTTATCAACGGGACGAAACGGTTTGTCATCAGTGGGACGAATCGGCCTGTCTTAAGTGGAACGAAACGGTTTGTCTTCAGTGGGACGAAACTGTTTGTAATCAGTGGGACGAGTCGGTCTGACAGAATATGATATTTATAGGTCGAAGGTCCAAGCGGACATCAAAACCTACCGAGAAAGCCAAAGAATTCGATGCGCTCGGAGCGCTAGTCGGGAGAAACACAAGGCGTCATCTTCTGTGCCCGAGCAGCCGGCGGCGAAGAAGAGCCGTGCAGCCTCTGCTTCTGCAGCTAGAGCGGGCGCTGAGGCATCAGGTAACCCATGGAAACCGAGCCTTTTAGGAGATAGAGTGCCGGCTTACGGCACGCACTCGCAAGGAGAAAGATCGGCCGCCGCTCTTTTGAGGGCCCAAATTATGAGCGGCCAAGTCCTCTCAGATGCTCAAATGCAGACAGCGCGAAGGCTAATCGATTACGAAAAGCTCATGCAAGCTTACTATCAATCAGGTCCTTCCCTCTCCAATCATATGATTTTTGTGAGTGCACTGTGTCATATTGACATTGTTTGAAATCATGTGTGCTGACAGGTTCGAAAGGACGCGCACATGAGCCAGTAGCGACTAAAGCTTCAAAGGAATCCAAAGGAAAAGAAAAGGTTTCAGAGACGATTGTGACTCCAGGTAATTGTGACTGAAAGTATCAATCCCTGCCTTCCCACTCCCTTCGATTAATTTCTCGTCAGTGAGTTATCTGACGTTCCAACAGGTCGTCAATTGGCGCAGGCAACCGCGTCGGAAGCAGCCGGTAAATTGGGATCCCCAGGTAAGAAATTCACGATTGGCTTTGATGGTGTATGACGATACCGTTCAGTAGTTAATCGTGACGCCCACTGCAGGTGTGTTGAGTACTCTCTACTCATTCTTTACAGGTTCCCCGAATCAAGGCTCTTCTTTGTCTAAAGGCCCGCCTCAAGTACCGGAAACAGAGTCGGAGCCTGAGCTCGAGCCGGAGCCCGAGCCAGAGCCAGAGCCGGAGCCTGAAATAGAGCACACTGAGCCGGAGCCCGAGCTCGAGACTCCAGCGCCGACTTCCGGGCAAGCGTCCGGTTCTGGAGCCTTTGGTTCTCGAGCCCCCGTTGCCGAGGCTCCGAGAAGAAGGGCTCCTGAATTCCGCAGTATGTGCACGGATGAAGAGGTCTTCGGCACAGAGGAAGAACATAGGCAACGGGCGGCAGAGAAGCGTAAGCAAGCTCTCGACATCACCGGCACTCCTGGACCCGAGAGGAAGACAAAGTTGATGACAGTCGCCTCTTACGACGACTTCTTTGACGAGAGGGACGGATCCCAAGAACACGACTCCTACAACGACTTTATCTCAAGGAGCTGGACTATCCATTGGTTCAAGAACACACGTGCTGAGGTACAGATCTGATTGTACATCGAATTGCACAAGGCGAGCCTGCTGACTGGCAAAGACTTTTTCGATGATCCGAAGGGGCCACTTCTCGCGTGCCTCGGAAAGATCAAGGACGTCGAGATGGACTCGGCCGGAAACTACGGGGTGAGTAAAGCTTATATGATGTCTCTGAATTCGTGTCAATTTCGTGTATCAATAAGTAGTAATATTCTTATGCTTATTACCGCAGATCTCTCTTGAACCTTATCGCTTGACACTGCACAAGGAGTTCAGGATCGATGTCGGCTTTGAGAGGTTGCTACTCCACGCGATCCAACCGCCACTCTCCTTCCAGCCGCGGTTCCAGTCTTACTACGCATGGACTTTGGTCGAGCGCAATGTGCTGTCGCATGCGCTGACATGTTTCGCGTCTGGTCAGATTGACATCGATGACTTGGCCAACATTGACAAGGATTTTAAGAACGCGCTTCCATACATCGACACGTTGGCCGTCCCGCCGGCCTTGAATGGCTTCCACCACACTGGTGCCGTCGACTGGATCTCTTACGGCCACCTCAGAGTCGAGATTGCTGATCCAGAGGTGAAGACATCTCGCGGTGGCGACATCAACACGTTATACGCCGACAGAGTCAACCTCGTCATCGACAAGGATACGGGGCTGCCTCACAGTTTCAGCTTCCCATCCGATAAGTTCGTCGCACCGCCGCCAGAATTTGAATTCCGTTCCCCAAAGCTGCAAGACTGCAATATGGTGGAGCAAAGCTACAAGGTAAAAGCCTATCGCGACATGTTGTACCTATCCGGATCAAATGTGTGTAGACAAATCTAAATCAATACACAATGCAACTTACTGACACCCATTTCTTGCATTTGTTATTCAGAGAAATCCTCCCCTATCCGCC
This sequence comes from Tetraselmis striata, assembly GCA_006384855.1. NCBI lineage: Eukaryota > Viridiplantae > Chlorophyta > Chlorodendrophyceae > Chlorodendrales > Chlorodendraceae > Tetraselmis > Tetraselmis striata. The sequence continues at coordinate 16,072 of VCJN01000871.1, forward strand.
GAAAACTTCTCAGTGTCCTTTCAAGTGGTTGCCAAGGGTATGACCTCAACGTTCCGCGAAGTGTCCTTTCCAGTGGTTGCCAAGGGTATGACCTCAACGTTCCGCGAAGTGTATGAGCCCCTCGCTCTGACCATGGCCAACTTCAAGGAGCTAGTCGCAGCATTCGAAGGCGGGGAGAAGCCGAGGTTGGCGGATTCAAGTTCCTACAAGCCATAGATCGACGTAATCATCAAGTTTGTGGGCGTCCACGGCGCGCGTCAAGCCAACATCGACGGCAGCCACAAACGGGAGGCGAAGCGCATGGTGAAAGAAAATTATACGGAAATCTACAAAGCCAACAAAGGCATTCACCTCACGTCGGACAATATGTACATCGGCCTCTCGCCGGAAGTCTGCCGCTACATGTCTATGAAGCTCAACGAGGCGGGTCAAACCGTCGTGGGAGACACGTCCATGCACAAACTCCTGGTGAGCGACCCATTCTCCTATATAATTATTGAGCTGACCGTGGGAGCAAATATGCGTAAAGTGTGACAAAAGTCGTTATGTGGTCAGCGGGTTAAAAATATGTCTGTCAGTGGGACGAAACGGTTTGTCATCAGTGGGACGAAACGGTCTGTCATCAGCGGGACGAAACGGTCTGTCATCAGTGGGACGAAACGGTTTGTAATCGGCGGGACGAAACGTTATGTCATCAGTGGGGCGAAACGGTTTGTCATCAGTGGGACGAAATGTTCTGTCATCAGTGGGACGAAACGGTTTGGCATCAGTGGGACGAAACGGTTTGGCATCAGTGGGACGAACCGGTTTGTCATCAGTGGGACGAAACGGTTTGTCATCAACGGGACGAAACGGTATGTCATCAGTGGGACGAAACGGTTTGTCATCATGGGGACGAAACGGTTTGTCATCATGGGGACGAAACGGTTTGTCATCAGTGGGACGAAACGGTTTGTCATCAGCGGGACGAATCGGTCTGTCATCAGTGGGACGAAACGGTTTGTAATCAGCGGGACGAAACGGTTTGTCATCATTGGGACGAAACGGTTAGCATCAGTGGGACGAAACAATTTGTCATCAGTGGGGCGAAACGGTTTGTCATCAGTGGGACGAAACGGTTTGTCATCAGCGGGACGAAACGGTCTATCATCAGTGGGACGAAACGGTTTGGCATCAGTGGGACGAAACGGTTTGTCATCAGTGGGACGAAACGGTTTGTTATCAACAGGACGAAACGGTTTGTCATCAGTGGGACGAATCGGCCTGTCTTAAGTGGGACGAAACGGTTTGTCTTCAGTGGGACGAAACGGTTTGTAATCAGTGGGACGAGTCGGTCTGACAGAATATGATATTTATAGGTCGAAGGTCCAAGCGGACATCAAAACCTACCGAGAAAGCCAAAGAATTCGATGCGCTCGGAGCGCTAGTCGGGAGAAACACAAGGCGTCATCTTCTGTGCCCGAGCAGCCGGCGGCGAAGAAGAGCCGTGCAGCCTCTGCTTCTGCAGCTAGAGCGGGCGCTGAGGCATCAGGTAACCCATGGAAACCGAGCCTTTTAGGAGATAGAGTGCCGGCTTACGGCACGCACTCGCAAGGAGAAAGATCGGCCGCCGCTCTTTTGAGGGCCCAAATTATGAGCGGCCAAGTCCTCTCAGATGCTCAAATGCAGACAGCGCGAAGGCTAATCGATTACGAAAAGCTCATGCAAGCTTACTATCAATCAGGTCCTTCCCTCTCCAATCATATGATTTTTGTGAGTGCACTGTGTCATATTGACATTGTTTGAAATCATGTGTGTTGACAGGTTCGAAAGGACGCGCACATGAGCCAGTAGCGACTAAAGCTTCAAAGGAATCCAAAGGAAAAGAAAAGGTTTCAGAGACGATTGTGACTCCAGGTAATTGTGACTGAAAGTATCAATCCCTGCCTTCCCACTCCCTTCGATTAATTTCTCGTCAGTGAGTTATCTGACGTTCCAACAGGTCGTCAATTGGCGCAGGCAACCGCGTCGGAAGCAGCCGGTAAATTGGGATCCCCAGGTAAGAAAATCACGATTGGCTTTGATGGTGTATGGCGATACCGTTCAGTAGTTAATCGTGACGCCCACTGCAGGTGTGTTGAGTACTCTCTACTCATTCTTTACAGGTTCCCCGAATCAAGGCTCTTCTTTGTCTAAAGGCCCGCCTCAAGTACCGGAAACAGAGTCGGAGCCTGAGCTCGAGCCGGAGCCCGAGCCAGAGCCAGAGCCGGAGCCTGAAATAGAGCACACTGAGCCGGAGCCCGAGCTCGAGACTCCAGCGCCGACTTCCGGGCAAGCGTCCGGTTCTGGAGCCTTTGGTTCTCGAGCCCCCGTTGCCGAGGCTCCGAGAAGAAGGGCTCCTGAATTCCGCAGTATGTGCACGGATGAAGAGGTCTTCGGCACAGAGGAAGAACATAGGCAACGGGCGGCAGAGAAGCGTAAGCAAGCTCTCGACATCACCGGCACTCCTGGACCCGAGAGGAAGACAAAGTTGATGACAGTCGCCTCTTACGACGACTTCTTTGACGAGAGGGACGGATCCCAAGAACACGACTCCTACAACGACTTTATCTCAAGGAGCTGGACTATCCATTGGTTCAAGAACACACGTGCTGAGGTACAGATCTGATTGTACATCGAATTGCACAAGGCGAGCCTGCTGACTGGCAAAGACTTTTTCGATGATCCGAAGGGGCCACTTCTCGCGTGCCTCGGAAAGATCAAGGACGTCGAGATGGACTCGGCCGGAAACTACGGGGTGAGTAAAGCTTATATGATGTCTCTGAATTCGTGTCAATTTCGTGTATCAATAAGTAGTAATATTCTTATGCTTATTACCGCAGATCTCTCTTGAACCTTATCGCTTGACACTGCACAAGGAGTTCAGGATCGATGTCGGCTTTGAGAGGTTGCTACTCCACGCGATCCAACCGCCACTCTCCTTCCAGCCGCGGTTCCAGTCTTACTACGCATGGACTTTGGTCGAGCGCAATGTGCTGTCGCATGCGCTGACATGTTTCGCGTCTGGTCAGATTGACATCGATGACTTGGCCAACATTGACAAGGATTTTAAGAACGCGCTTCCATACATCGACACGTTGGCCGTCCCGCCGGCCTTGAATGGCTTCCACCACACTGGTGCCGTCGACTGGATCTCTTACGGCCACCTCAGAGTCGAGATTGCTGATCCAGAGGTGAAGGCATCTCACGGTGGCGACATCAACACGTTATACGCCGACAGAGTCAACCTCGTCATCGACAAGGATACGGGGCTGCCTCACAGTTTCAGCTTCCCATCCGATAAGTTCGTCGCACCGCCGCCAGAATTTGAATTCCGTTCCCCAAAGCTGCAAGACTGCAATATGGTGGAGCAAAGCTACAAGGTAAAAGCCTATCGCGACATGTTGTACCTATCCGGATCAAATGTGTGTAGACAAATCTAAATCAATACACAATGCAACTTACTGACACCCATTTCTTGCATTTGTTATTCAGAGAAATCCTCCCCTATCCGCCGAAAACTTCTCAGTGTCCTTTCAAGTGGTTGCCAAGGGTATGACCTCAACGTTCCGCGAAGTGTCCTTTCCAGTGGTTGCCAAGGGTATGACCTCAACGTTCCGCGAAGTGTATGAGCCCCTCGCTCTGACCATGGCCAACTTCAAGGAGCTAGTCGCAGCATTCGAAGGCGGGGAGAAGCCGAGGTTGGCGGATTCAAGTTCCTACAAGCCATAGATCGACGTAATCATCAAGTTTGTGGGCGTCCACGGCGCGCGTCAAGCCAACATCGACGGCAGCCACAAACGGGAGGCGAAGCGCATGGTGAAAGAAAATTATACGGAAATCTACAAAGCCAACAAAGGCATTCACCTCACGTCGGACAATATGTACATCGGCCTCTCGCCGGAAGTCTGCCGCTACATGTCTATGAAGCTCAACGAGGCGGGTCACACCGTCGTGGGAGACACGTCCATGCACAAACTCCTGGTGAGCGACCCATTCTCCTATATAATTATTGAGCTGACCGTGGGAGCAAATATGCGTAAAGTGTGACAAAAGTCGTTATGTGGTCAGCGGGTTAAAAATATGTCTGTCAGTGGGACGAAACGGTTTGTCATCAGTGGGACGAAACGGTTTGTCATCAGCGAGACGAAACGGTCTGTCATCAGTGGGACGAAACGGTTTGTAATCGGCGGGACGAAACGTTATGTCATCAGTAGGACGAAACGGTCTGTCATCAGTGGGACGAAATGTTCTGTCATCAGTGGGACGAAACGGTTTGGCATCAGTGGGACGAAACGGTTTGGCATCAGTGGGACGAACCGGTTTGTCATCAGTGGGACGAAACGGTTTGTCATCAACGGGACGAAACGGTATGTCATCAGTGGGACGAAACGGTTTGTCATCATGGGGACGAAACGGTTTGTCATCATGGGGACGACACGGTTTGTCATCAGTGGGACGAAACGGTTTGTCATCAGCGGGACGAATCGGTCTGTCATCAGTGGGACGAAACGGTTTGTAATCAGCGGGACGAAACGGTTTGTCATCATTGGGACGAAACGGTTAGCATCAGTGGGACGAACCAATTTGTCATCAGTGGGGCGAAACGGTTTGTCATCAGTGGGACGAAACGGTTTGTCATCAGCGGGACGAAACGGTCTATCATCAGTGGGACGAAACGGTCTGTCATGAGTGGGACGAAACGGTTTGTTATCAACGGGACGAAACGGTTTGTCATCAGCGGGACGAAACGGTCTGTCATCCAGCGGGACGAAACGGTCTGTCATCAGCAAGACGAAACGTTCTGTCATCAGTGGGACGAAACGGTCTGTCATGAGTGGGACGAAACGTTCTGTCATCAGTGGGACGAAACGGTTTGGCATCAGTGGGACGAAACGGTTTGGCATCAGTGGGACGAACCGGTTTGTCATCAGTGGGACGAAACGGTTTGTCATCATGGGGACGACACGGTTGGTCATCAGTGGGACGAAACGGTTTGTCATCAGCGGGACGAATCGGTTTATTATCATGGGGACGACACGGTTGGTCATCAGTGGGACGAAACGGTTTGTCATCAGCGGGACGAATCGGTTTGTCATCAGTGGGACGAAACGGTTTGTAATCAGCGGGACGAAACGGTTTGTCATCAGTGGGACGAAACGGTTAGCATCAGTGGGACGAAACAATTTGTCATCAGTGGGGCGAAACGGTTTGTCATCAGCGGGACGAAACGGTTTGTCATCAGTGGGACGAAACGGTTTGTAATCGGCGGGACGAAACGTTATGTCATCAGTGGGACGAAACGGTCTGTCATGAGTGGGGCGAAACGTTCTGTCATCAGTGGGACGAAACGGTTTGGCATCAGTGGGACGAAACGGTTTGGCATCAGTGGGACGAACCGGTTTGTCATCAGTGGGACGAAACGGTTTGTCATCAGTGGGACGAAACGGTTTGTCACCAACGGGACGAAACGGTATGTCATCAGTGGGACGAAACGGTTTGTCATAAGTGGGACGAAACGGTTTGTCATCATGGGGACGACACGGTTGGTCATCAGTGGGACGAAACGGTTTGTCATCAGCGGGACGAATCGGTCTGTCATCAGTGGGACGAAACGGTTTGTCATCAGCGGGACGAAACGGTTTGTCATCATTGGGACGAAACGGTTAGCATCAGTGGGACGAAACAATTTGTCATCAGTGGGGCGAAACGGTTTGTCATCAGTGGGACGAAACGGTTTGGCATCAGTGGGACGAAACGGTTTGGAATCAGTGGGACGAAACGGTTTGTCATCAGTGGGACGAAACGGTTTGTTATCAACGGGACGAAACGGTTTGTCATCAGTGGGACGAATCGGCCTGTCTTAAGTGGGACGAAACGGTTTGTCTTTAGTGGGACGAAACTGTTTGTAATCAGTTGGACGAGTCGGTCCGACAGAATATGATATTTATAGGTCGAAGGTCCAAGCGGACATCAAAACCTACCGAGAAAGCCAAAGAATTCGATGCGCTCGGAGCGCTAGTCGGGAGAAACACAAGGCGTCATCTTCTGTGCCCGAGCAGCCGGCGGCGAAGAAGAGCCGTGCAGCCTCTGCTTCTGCAGCTAGAGCGGGCGCTGAGGCATCAGGTAACCCATGGAAACCGAGCCTTTTAGGAGATAGAGTGCCGGCTTACGGCACGCACTCGCAAGGAGAAAGATCGGCCGCCGCTCTTTTGAGGGCCCAAATTATGAGCGGCCAAGTCCTCTCAGATGCTCAAATGCAGACAGCGCGAAAGCTAATCGATTACGAAAAGCTCATGCAAGCTTACTATCAATCAGGTCCTTCCCTCTCCAATCATATGATTTTTGTGAGTGCACTGTGTCATATTGACATTGTTTGAAATTATGTGTGTCGACAGGTTCGAAAGGACGCGCACATGAGCCAGTAGCGACAGTAAAGCTTCAAAGGAATCCAAAGGAAAAGAAAAGGTTTCAGAGACGATTGTGACTCCAGGTAATTGTGACTGAAAGTATCAATCCCTGCCTTCCCACTCCCTTCGATTAATCTCTCGTCAGTGAGTTATCTGACGTTCCAACAGGTCGTCAATTGGCGCAGGCAACCGCGTCGGAAGCAGCCGGTAAATTGGGATCCCCAGGTAAGAAATTCACGATTGGCTTTGATGGTGTATGACGATACCGTTCAGTAGTTAATCGTGACGCCCACTGCAGGTGTATTGAGTACTCTCTACTCATTCTTTGCAGGTTCCCCGAATCAAGGCTCTTCTTTGTCTAAAGGCCCGCCTCAAGTACCGGAAACAGAGTCGGAGCCTGAGCTCGAGCCGGAGCCCGAGCCAGAGCCAGAGCCGGAGCCTGAAATAGAGCACACTGAGCCGGAGCCCGAGCTCGAGACTCCAGCGCCGACTTCCGGGCAAGCGTCCGGTTCTGGAGCCTCTGGTTCTCGAGCCCCCGTTGCCGAGGCTCCGAGAAGAAGGGCTCCTGAATTCCGCAGTATGTGCACGGATGAAGAGGTCTTCGGCATAGAGGAAGAACAGAGGCAACGGGCGGCAGAGAAGCGTAAGCAAGCTCTCGACATCACCGGCACTCCTGGACCCGAGAGGAAGACAAAGCTGATGACAGTCGCCTCTTACGACGACTTCTTTGACGAGAGGGACGGATCCCAAGAACATGACTCCTACAACGACTTTATCTCAAGGCGCTGGACTATCCTTTGGTTCAAGAACACACGTGCTGAGGTACAGATCTGATTGTACATCGAATTGCACAAGGCGAGCCTGCTGACTGGCAAAGACTTTTTCGATGATCCGAAGGGGCCACTTCTCGCGTGCCTCGGAAAGATCAAGGACGTCGAGATGGACTCGGCCGGAAACTACGGGGTGAGTAAAGCTTATATGATGTCTCTGAATTCGTGTCAATTTCGTGTATCAATAAGTGTTAATATTCTTATGCTTATTACCGCAGATCCCTCTTGAACCTTATCGCTTGACACTGCACAAGGAGTTCATGATCGATGTCGGCTTTGAGAGGTTGCTACTCCACGCGATCCAACCGCCACTCTCCTTCCGGCCGCGGTTCCAGTCTTACTACGCATGGACTTTGGTCGAGCGCAATGTGCTGTCGCATGCGCTGACATGTTTCGCGTCTGGTCAGATTGACATCGATGACTTGGCCAACATTGACAAGGATTTTAAGAACGCGCTTCCATACGTCGACACGTTGGCCGTCCCGCCGGCCTTGAATGGCTTCCACCACACTGGTGCCGTCGACTGGATCTCTTACGCCCACCTCAGAGTCGAGATTGCTGATCCAGAGGTGAAGACATCTCACGGTGGCGACATCAACACGTTATACGCCGACAGAGGCAACCTCGTCATCGACAAGGATACGGGGCTGCCTCACATTTTCAGCTTCCCATCCGATAAGTTCGTCGCACCGCCGCCAGAATTTGAATTCCGTTCCCCAAAGCTGCAGGACTGCAATATGGTGGAGCAAAGCTACAAGGTAAAAGCCTATCGCGACATGTTGTACCTATCCGGATCAAATGTGTGTAGACAAATCTAAATCAATACACAATGCAACTTACTGACACCCATTTCTTGCATTTGTTATTCAGAGAAATCCTCCCCTATCCGCCGAAAACTTCTTAGTGTCCTTTCAAGTGGTTGCCAAGGGTATGACCTCAACGTTCCGCGAAGTGTCCTTTCCAGTGGTTGCCAAGGGTATGACCTCAACGTTCCGCGAAGTGTATGAGCCCCTCGCTCTGACCATGGCCAACTTCAAGGAGCTAGTCGCAGCATTCGAAGGCGGGGAGAAGCCGAGGTTGGCGGATTCAAGTTCCTACAAGCCATAGATCGACGTAATCATCAAGTTTGTGGGCGTCCACGGCGCGCGTCAAGCCAACATCGACGGCAGCCACAAACGGGAGGCGAAGCGCATGGTGAAAGAAAATTATACGGAAATCTACAAAGCCAACAAAGGCATTCACCTCACGTCGGACAATATGTACATCGGCCTCTCGCCGGAAGTCTGCCGCTACATGTCTATGAAGCTCAACGAGGCGGGTCACACCGTCGTGGGAGACACGTCCATGCACAAACTCCTGGTGAGCGACCCATTCTCCTATATAATTATTAAGCTGACCGTGGGAGCAAATATGCGTAAAGTGTGACAAAAGTCGTTATGTGGTCAGCGGGTTAAAAATATGTCTGTCAGTGGGACGAAACGGTTTGTCATCAGTGGGACGAATCGGTCTGTCATCAGTGGGACGAAACGGTTTGTAATCGGCGGGACGAAACGGTTTGTCATCATTGGGACGAAACGGTTAGCATCAGTGGGACGAAACGGTATGTCATCAGTGGGGCGAAACGGTTTGTCATCAGTGGGACGAAACGGTTTGTCATCATGGGGACGAACCGGTATATCATCAGTGGGACGAAACGGTTTGTCATCAGTGGGACGAAACGGTCTGTCATCAGTGGGACGAAACGGTTTGTCATCAGTGGGACGAAACGGTAGGTATGTCGTTAGTGGGACGAAACGTTCTGTCATCAGTGGGACGAAACGGTATGTCATCAGTGGGACGAAACGGTTTGTCATCAGTGGGACGAAACGGTCTGTCATCAGTGGGACGAAACGGTCTGTCATCAATGGGACGGAACGGTCTGTCATCAGTGGGACGAAACGGTTAGCATCAGCGGGACGAAACGGTTTGTCAGCAGTGGGACGAAACGGTATGTCAGAGGTACAATCGTTCGGAATTTTGAAATCGGTGCAATTGTTTATGCATAACCTTCGCAGATGTTTCGAGAGCTGGTATGCAGATAAGGTTGCAACTCGCCCCGGCTTTTGGGCACTTCCGCAAATTAGAGTCTTGAAGGCGTTCACGAAGTCTGAAGTTCTTCCAAGTTGAACTAGAGAAGATTGGCATCAAAGATGAGAAGAATAGCGAGTTCTCAAATTTGATTGACCTTTGCTCGCGCCCACAACGGTAAGCTGCGTACATGATGAAAATTTATCTTGTTGTTAATGATGCTAGATTTTGACAATTGATTTGCGCAGTGTTGTTGAGCCCCTTTAGCAGATTTCTGAAGCCTACCGGCATGTGGACCTCGGGGTTCGAGGATGGGACGAAGCCAGAACCAAACTCGGAGACCTATTTGTGTTCGTTACTACCAGCAAGAACTCGATAGACTCGAGCGTCTCAATTACGGCGGGCAACTCACCCAGAAGGAAGTGAAGAAGGTTTACGAAGCAATTCGGAAGCCTATCAATGCCATCCTCGATAACAAGAAGTACGGCTTCGGCAAAGACAGAGCTCACTTCCGAGTCGCCCTCATGGAGGTATGTTGTGACCTACCCCAATGTCTTAATCACATGGAGTACTAACATTCCTTTCTCCGCACTGAAGTTTGTTTTTCGACCCAGGATGTTGGCTTTGGACACCATGCGCACTGGCTAGACGAGCCGTCTCTTGCCAAGCAGAGCGACAGCGCGGATCTCCCTGTGGGCCAGATGTACCTGGTGGTTGGACTGCTCATCCAAGGCGAGCACAGTGTGACCCCGAGCCTCTACGAGCTGGTGGATGACATAAAGCATGCCGGCGACAATGGCCCCATGGTTGTTACGCACACCAACGCGGAGTGGCTCGCGATGATTGATACCTGGAGGTTTCGCGATCTCTTGCGTCGAGCAAGCATCAAGCTCATGAATGCCATTGACACGGCAAAGGGCATAGAGGCACTCCAACTGCTGACGCCGGACGAACCGGCCAGGAACTGGGAGAAATATCCCTCGGACCACATCATCGAATGGGATGTGGAAGACGAAGTGTCCGACCAGCAAGCGGCCGCTCGCCTTGACGCCATCACCAAGTTCCGAGCCAAGGTTGATGACCTCGGCCCAACAGGCTTCCCCAGAAAGTTCCAGGATTTGTTCAAAGGTGCTCATCGCTCCGGCCCTTTGATGGTCTTGTTGACCCCTCCGCCCACATGGGGGGACATGAAATCCGCCGATTGTCTCACACCACTACCGGTCCGAGAGCATATCGCGGCCACCAACACCACCATCAAGAGTGAGGCGTATCGCATCAAGAATCAGATGCCGGACTTGGTCATCTCCTTCTTCACAGAGTTTGCTCTTCTGGCATGTGCGCCGGAGCTTATCGCGGTTTCCGCTCCGAATGTTTCTAATCAGCTATGGATATCGATGAAGGTAACTAAGATCTTGTGCAACCACAAATGCTCCTGAATTTTCATGTGAGCTATTAACTACCCGAAACTGTTTGCTAATTCACACCTCATGCAGAGGGACTTCCGGTGATGCCCAAGGGATAAGAGGTCGGCAAGGATGATAAGGTCTGGTTGAACACGGAGCTTTGCAAGACTTGCATTGTGGAGGGGGACTTCAAGGCTCCCGCGACAAAACAAGCCGTCGCGGACGCCATGTCGGCAGTTCGTGCAAGAAAGGCAACAGTCTTCATTGCCGACGCGCTTTTCGGAGCTGGTTCGCACACGTGGGACTCGAAGGATGATGCGTGGGGTACGGACGACTTCAACGACGTGTTTGCTTTTGCCAGGCAAGACACCCCCCACAACCCGGGTGCGTAGATGACTGTGCTTTCATTTATCTCATTCCCGATTTTCCCCGCGCAGGCAGTTGAATATCCTGACTGGATCTTTTGACGTCCACACTGCTCTTGATGGGTGCCATTTCTTTATTCACCTCTCGGACCAGCAACTTGGATCCGCAACCACAGCCGTACAAAAAACAAGCTGAGGACCTCATCTATCACGTCCTGACTTGGGCCAAGGAATGCGGGATGAAGATGGGCAGTTCTCTGCGTCACGACGCTGAGTACTACCTCTACGTCAGGAAGCCCCCGCCAAGCATCATAGCTGACAACATCCGTTTCGATGATCCCCGAAGGTTAGATTTGATCCGTGGAAAATAGCCGGCTTGTACTTATTTACTCGCTAAGCCGGTTGTGCCTTTCCAGATTCTCTACATCCATCATGTTGGGTCACTTCAAAGACAGTTCGAAATTGAAGGACGAGAACAGGCAGACGGTGAACAAGCACCAAAAGCCTATCGCTCTCTTCGCCAAGCACCTTAAGATGGCGGCAACAGACGGGGCAACAATCGTCGACGTCACAGCCGGAACCGGGACAACCGCGGTCCGTGAGGGGCGCAACCCGGGTGAGTGACAATGGGATCAACATTAAAAATTAACGCCTTGTGCGGTTTGCCACGCCTTTTCCAGGTCGCTGCGGCCTTTTCCGTGTGGTGGGACCATATGTATCCGAGCTACTCGTTCACACACATGAACTTGAAGACGATCCTCATTGACAACCAGAAGACGCAAATCGCTGGGATGAAGTCCGGGATGACCTCATGGTTCAAAGAGAAGCCATGGCACGAGACTCCAGAAAAGGCCAAAACGCGAGCAAAAATGTACTGTACCGCGAGGTCCTAGTTTTGCTGCTGTTTTTCGAGCCAAATCACGTTGCCCGATCAGGGTTTACTGTTCTGCCTTAATATACTATTTTCCCCGCCGATTGTGCGGGAATATGAGGCTCGAAGATGTGCACGACGGCTGCCGTAACGAGCTACAACCACCTCCCCCTCGGCACCCACCCACACTCCTCGGCACGCCACTCAGTCAGTGGTCACCCTTGCTAGCCGTGCTAGCCGTCGGAGTGAAGCGCGGGCCACTAGACACCCTTATGACCAAGCCGTACCTACGACGTTCAATGCGCAATGTCGCTTGTGGGGCGGGGGGGGGGGGGGGGGGGGGGGGTTAAGCCACCGGGTTTCAGGGCCGATGAAGGAACCCCCAGACGCTCGGCGGCGGCGGACGCCTACTCCGCAGGCCGAAGGCACGGCTCCTACCCCAGTACCATAGTCATAGCCAGCCGCACCGACTTGGCGATCCTTGCGGTGGGTGCGGCGGCAGCCGCCCGCTTTGTACCGTCCTTAACTGGGGTTTTTCGCCGAGCCGGATGTGGATATATCCGGTACAACTCGGCGCCCGTCCGGCTGACAGACGTGGCGGAGGCGTCGTCTACGGGTAGGCTGCGATCTGACCGCAACCTCACTACAATCTCGGGGCGCAGTACCGGCAGATTGCTATTCGCGATGTTGCTGCCAGTGGGTTTTCGCTACGGTTGACGGCGCCGCGGTTGCGTGAACGGCGGCGGGCAACCCCGCGCGCGTTCAGCCGTGGCGCCGTCGCCGGCGGTTATCTAGCAGTGGCTAGGGCCGGCCTATACGCGGGTTCCCGTAGCTGCAGGGGACGGCAAGCCGAAGGGAAATCGTGTGCAATGAGTAGGGCTGATTTATTCTTTTCAGCCGCCGACATTGTGCGCGAGCCCGGTCGCGACTCGTCGATTGTCGGCGGGTCTAGCGTGCAAATCCAGTAGGTCCAGTACCGGTACTGGTAGCGACTGCTTGCAGCTCTACAATCCCCCCGGTACTAGCCACTACATTCTTGGGGCGCGGCACTGGCAGACCTGCGAGTTTGCTAGTATTCTAAGATATACTACGCCACAATTGATGGCGCCACGAGGTGAGCGGGTGTAGGGTGCATATATGAGATGTGATATGCAGGTAGGCTACTACGATCTGACCACAACAGCGAGTAAGGACAATTGCGTTAGGCATGCGGTAACTGCCTACCTGGCTGAAACACCTTCCCTGTCCGGGTATTTTTAAAACCCATACTTGCATGACAAAAGCGCATATGCTTGACGAGAAAGTACGACTGCTAGCGAGGCGCTCGCCCGAGAACTTCAGTTTGGCTTACTAAAAGCCCTAGACTGGTGGGCCCCGCCGCAGATTGTTGCCTTAGGAAGATTTTAAATCCATGCACGGCTGCACGCCTTGCAGTATGGATAATGCGGCATACAGAAGTATTATGCATGCGCGTGGGCTCGACGATAAGACACAGATAAATAGCCACACCCTCATGTACTAACATCATATTCGCAACGGCGAGCCCTAGATTGTTGCGCCCCGCCGCAGATTGTTGCCTTCGGCAGGCGGTAACTGCCTACACGGCTGAAACACCTTCCATGTCTGGGTATTAGTTGCATACTTGTATGACAAAAGCGCACGGCTGAAACACCTTCCATGTCTGGGTATTTGTTGCATACTTGTATGACAAAAGCGCATATGCTAGACGAGAAAGTACGACTGCTAGCGAGGTGCTCGCCTGAGAACTTCACTTTGGCTTGCGGAAAGCCCTAGATTGTTGCGCCCCGCCGCAGATTGTTGCCTTAGGCATGTTCTAAATCCATACACGGCTGCAAGCCTTACGGTACCCGGATAATGCGGCATATAGAAGTATTATGTATGCGCATGGGCTCGACGACACGACACAGGTAGATAGCCTCACCCTCATGTGCATAATATTCGCGACGGCGAGCCCTAGATTGCTGCGCTACACAACAGATTGTTGCCTTCGGTAGGCGGAAACTGCCTACCTAGGTGAAACACTTTCCTTGTTCGTGTTTTTGTTGCATACTTGTATGACAAAATCCAATATTGTACGACTGCTAGCGAGGTGCTCGCCTGAGAACTTCACTTTGGGTTACGTAAAGCCCCAGATTGTTGCGCCCCGCCGCAGATTGTTGCCTTAGGCATGTTTTAAATCCATACACGGCTGCTTACATTACCCGGATAATGCGGCATATAGAAGTAGTATGCATGCGCATGGGCTCGGCGACAAGACGCAGGTGGATAGTTACACCCCTAGGTACACCATATTCGCGACGGCGAGCCCTATCATGCTGCGCTGGGATTGTTGTTGCATTCGGCAGGCGGTAACTGCCTACCTGGCTGAAATACTTTCCATGTCTGGGGTATTTGTTGCATACTTGTATGAAAAAATCCGAGAAAGTACGACTGATAGCAAGATGCTCGCCCGAGAACTTCACTTCGGCTTGCGGAAAGCCCTAGATTGTTGCGCCCCGCCGCAGATTCTTGCCTCAGGCATGTTCTAAATCCATACACGGCTGCAAGCCTTACAGTACCCGGATAATGCGACAAAGAAGTATTATGCATGCGTATGGGCTCGACGACAAGACACAGGTAGATAGCTACACCCCCAGGTACACCATATTCGCGACGGCGAGCCCTAGATTGCTGCACTGCACAACAGATTGTTGGCTTCGGCAGGCCGGAACGGCCTTATCTCGGGGCGCGGTACCGACAGATTGGTATTTGCGATGTTGATGCCCGAAGTATGACGCTACGATTGACGGCGCCATGGCTGCGTGAGTAGCAGCGGTGGGCACTCCCGCGCGCGTGCATACAACCACAAGGCCGTCAATTGCAGCGTAATACCACTGGCAGCATCGCAAATAAGAATTATCTCCCGGTACCGCGCCCCGAGTTTGTAGTCAGATTGTAGCCAGATTGTAGCCATCCCGTATATCTCAGACCATATATGCACGCTGCACCCACTCACCTCAAGGCGCCATGAATCGTAGCGTAGTAGTAATTGTTAAGAAAACTAGCAATCTCGCTATAGTCTGCCGGTACCGCGACCCAAAATTGTAGTGAACAACGGGCGGGGAGTTTGTAGATGCAAAAACCCCGCGTGTGCAACCGTGGCGCAGTCGCGAGCGGCCATCAAGCAGTGGCTAGGGCCGGGGTAATACGCGGGTACCCGTATCAACCGGGGACGGCAAGCTTGGAATTTAGTCGTCGGCCATAGAAAATTGTTGTGTACGGGCTCGGCAACTCGCAATCTAGCCGCGCGGGTGTGGTATACGCTCCGTATGTGCTTTACGACTGCGGCATTTCCACATACACCGCAGAAACTTCATCGAAAACGCGTGATGCCCTTGCCGGTGCCGGCCCGTGGCGCTTACACTTGCGGCGACCCCCTCTCTATGTCAAACGACTCCTCCGCTTTTATGTTGCAAGCTGCGCACCATGGCCGTCGGCCGTGTAATTAAAGCATATTTGGGGGTCGGCATATTTCAGAATCTAGTCGTCGGCCATAGAAGATTGTTATATACGGGCTCGGCAACTCGCAATCTAGCCGCACGGGTGTGGTATTCGGCTCCGTATGTGCTTTACGACTGCGGCATTTCCACATACACCGCAGTAACTTCATTTAAAACGCATGGATACTTTTGGCGGTGCCGGCCCGCGGCCCTTATACTTGCGGCTTTGCGGATCCCCTCTCTGTGTCACACGACTCATCGTCCGCTTTTATGTTGCAAGCTACGCACCATAGCCGTCGGCCGTACACTTTTGCTATATGCAAGCATATAGCAAGGTCAAGAGCTGAGAATATAATCGTCGGCCATAAAAGATTTCTGTATACGGGCTCGGCAACTCGAAATCTAGCCGCACGGTGTGGCGGGATTCGGCTCCGTATGTGCTTTGAGAATGCGGCACTACCATAGACCCCGCAGTAACTTTCTCTAAAACCCATGATGCCATGTGTGGTGCCGGCTTCCCATAACGTGCTATGGCGTTGTATCTGGACTACGATAACGAAGTGCGTTGCACTCTGCACGGTGCGCAAGATTGTTCAACCCTGACTAGGGTATACTTCTTACCCTAATTCGGTTTGTAATAATGAGCCAAATCTCGAGGTCCCACAGACCCACGCTGCTTGGTGCCGGACTCAAGGGGGGCTGCAGTAGGCACTTGGATGCGCAACTCCCCTAGAGGCTCGGAGCTATACTTCTTGTATATATGCGAGGTCGGCAACTGACAATATAGCCGAACGGGTATAGTATTCGGCTCCATATATGCTTTACGACTGCGGCACTTCCACATTATAAACGCTTTATGCTCTTGTTTGTGCCGGCCCGCGACGCTTATTATATACTCGCGGTTTTGCGGACCTCTTCTGTATCACACTATTTTTACGTCTCCTCTGTTATTTTACAAGTGGCACATGAGGCCTGTCGGTGGTGTAATATTCATATATAAACATATATGGGGGTCGGCAGCTAAGAATCTCGTCGCCGACGACCATCTAAGTTTGTTGTATGAGGGGTCGATAGCTGACAATCTAGGTGCCACACCGGTGTGGTATACGGCTTTCAATATAGTTTATACGACTGCGGCACTGCCACCTACACCGCAGTAACTTTGTCGTAAGGGAATACACGGCACTACTGCATACATTGCAGTGACTGTATATGAAGTAACGCATGACGCGCTTGGTGGTGCCGGCCCGCCGCTGCTCATACTCGCGGCTTTGCGGAACCCCTCTCTGTCACATGACTCCCCCGCTTTTATTTTGGAAGTCGCGCATCACGGGACCTCGTCGCCCGTGTAATCTTGCCATGTATAAGCGCATATATTGGGGAGGGGGTGGCAGCTGAGAATATGGTCGGCCAGGAGATTAGAATGTCGTATATATACTAGGCCGGCAGTCTACACTCTAGCCGAACGGCTATGTTATTCGACTCCGTATATGCATTGAGACTGCGACACTACCACATAGACCGTAGTAACTTCATCATGCTGCTGCCCTGCGGCACATGTATCAGTTTATACAGCGATCATGTTGTTGCCCTGATGGAGCTGTATCAGTTTATACAGCCATCATGTTGTTGCCTTGCTGCAGCTGGATCCGCTTATAGAGCGAGCATGCTGCTGCCCTGCCGCAGCTATATCATTTTTTTGAGCGATCATGTTGCTGCCCTGCGGCACATGTATCAGGTTAAACAACGATCATGCTGTTGCCCTGATGGAGTTGTATCAGTTTATACAGCGATCATGTTGTTGCCTTGCTGCAGCTGGATCCGTTTATAGAGCGAGCATGCTGCTGCCCTGCCGCAGCTGTACCATTTTTTGAGCGATCATGTAACAGTTTATACAGCGAGCATGTTGTTGCCCTGATGGAGCTGTATCAGTTTATACAGCGATCATGTTGTTGCCTTGCTGCAGCTGGATCTCTTTATAGAGCGAGCATGGTGCTGCTCTGGTGCAACTATCCGGTGGTTTGGCAAGATTTGATGATGTGGGCAGGGAAAGTGGATTACAATTGTTGCGGAACTCCTCCGGCAAGATCTCGGCCTCGCCACCCGCCAGATGCTCACCGTTGTCGACATAATCAAGATGCCACTGCGTGAACTCAGGGCGCCTACGGGGGGAGGCACCTCCTTGCGCGCTGACGTACCGAACGCGAGTCCTCCTCCGAGTAGTCGCAGCATGGGCAGGTCCCCGTCCGCGCTCGGCATCGAGAGCTTGACGCGCGCGAGCCTTGTCGCGCCGTTTCTTCACAAGCGCGACGGCGGCAATGCCCGCCACAATGGCAGCCATTACACGGTGGCCATCGGCCAACGCGAGCTTGGAGTATATGGGCATGTTGAGGCAGTTTGAGTTTCCCGAGCAGGCTGCGCTGGGATACACACGGGACGATGATCGTCCCAGTGCTGGTGGGGCGGGAGAGGGGGGGAGATCTGACCAGCTGCCCGTCCACCCGCGCCTTTTGTTTTCATAAAATTCAAAAACGAATCGCCGCCGACTCTGCGGTTGCGGCAGATAATGGGATGTCAAATTTCACGGTGCCGGCCGCAACCGTAAACGTGCCGAATTTGCGGTTCCTACGGGATTTTTAGTACCCGTACGATTATTTGCGACTACGGTTACGGCCGAAAATGAAATGCAGCCTAACAGATCCTTTCGCGACTACCCATTCCCCAGTATGCTGTAACTACGGACGAATTACGACCACGGAGCACATGATCTGTGTCATCCGGCGTCATATGATCCTCGTGTACACGCTAAATACGCAGAAATACGGTCGCAATACCGGATATGGCTCAGTACTTAACACAATTACGCGAATATTACGCTATGGATACGCAGCAAGCCGGGTAAAACACGATTGCTACGACCTGCGCTATATATATAATAGCGGAGCGCGATTCGTCGTCCAGGCGCTGCGCCGGACTACTTGCTTTTTTTGAAAGCAACAGCTACGCCTACCTGACGCACACTCGCACACCCGCCCGACAGTATCGTAGATGCTCGTCCCCGAGCACGCCAAGCAACATCCATCCACCCCCGCCGTGGGCCAAGCAGTGAGGCATGGAGGCATGCCCATACCACTCGGCGGTGGTATGTGCAAGACGGGCCGAATCTTTGAGGACGTGCAACATGCATTGTTCCACGGCCATTATCAGGCGACCAAGTGTCATATCCACGTTCACCTACTAGCGCAATCCAAGGGCGAGGACGAGGCTTTCGGCTTTGCTTTCGCGGACATAGTGGACAGGCTGGACAATTTTATTGAGCGGAAGCAATACAAGGAAGCCGAGAAGGATAACCTGCTTGCTACAGGTTTTCAAGTGTCCGATGAGGGTGTCGTCTCGCTGTATTGTACCTCGTAGTGCGTACCCGACGCGTTGCGTGCCATGATCTTGAACATAGCAACCGAGGTGGCGCCCCCCCCCCCCCCCCCCCCCGCGAGATCTGACATGGACACTAGCATTTAGAACGCCTCCGTCGACGGTCCATGCCATATTCCTACGAGCCGGAGGCTGGAGTCCACCCTAAAAGGTACAGTGAGTCGGCGGGTGGCTGACATGACTGCGTAGATGATTTGAATTTCACAGGGGTTGACCGCCCCGTGCTACGTTTTGTTGTTGCTCCTGCAACTCAGAACAATAAGGCGATGCTGTCGGTTGTCTTTGCCAAATGTTGGCCGCGCGACACTAAGATGGGGATTCTTACCCTCTAAAGAAGACGCCGAGGTTTCCCATCGCCGCGCCTCCGTACACCAAGCGGATATGCCACGCTACCATCAAACTACCTTGCCGCCTATATAACCGAAAACCAATGCTACGCCACGGAGACCGTCAGTGCCGCGTTCCGATAGTACACCTTCCTCCCCTTCCTCCCAACCCCACTGCTGCGATCATCCTTGTGGGTTGTGCTGACGGTGGACCTTGTGCTATCCAGGAAGCATGGGAACATGAGGAACTGCCTCGCTCGGTACTACTTCCCTGATGAGGGCAAGGACTCCCAATGTAGGGAGAAGGGACCATTGCCGAGCGAGGACCGACTCGCGAAGGCCCTCGACCTTGCAGAGGCTTGGCGGCATAGCGCGTTGGGGAGGTACTACCAAGCCGGCAAGTATCCACCATTTCCAACGTGATGTTCAAGGGCGAGGAGGAGGCCTGCGAGGTGACGCCGCACTCGGAAGCCGCAGGTGATGAGTCGCGTTTGTTTTCGCACAGCTTTTCGACTACACAACCACCGCCGCGACAAGCAATCAACACGCATACTGACTTTCGCAATTGTTGTGCCAGACCCCCGCCCAACAGTCCCTACGTTTGGCGGTAAACCGATCGCATCGAGTGTTCAACGTAACAAGGTCGCGGCGCTACCGCTGGCGGGCACCGCTGCGTCGCCAAAGCTCAACGAAACGCATGGCATGCTGAAGTAGCAGCGGAAGAGGGCGGGCGGCATCACCAAGCACACCACCAACGCGGTAAATAACATGGTCGCCACGCAAGCCTTCCCCGGTGACAACGTCGACGAGGGCAGTAGTCCGGAGCCCCCGGCCAAGAACGCCAAGCAGCCCACCAAGCCGGCGGCTGGAGTGCCGGCCCGGGGCCGGGGTGGTGCTCGTGTCAGGGCGGGCGGTGGGCCATTCGGGTCGCGGGCTGGCCGCCAGGCCGCCGTGGCAACTATAGCCGTTGCTGCCACTCGCAATCAGCAGGCCCGCCGCCGTGGCGGTCCCGGCCGAAACCGGGTGTAAATAATCTATTCCGCCCGCCCACTGCCGCGCGCCGGCCCACTAGCACTGCCGCGCGCCCACTGTCGCGCGCTGTTGCGGATTATACCAATAGCAACGAGATTTTCGGGCTTCTAGAGCCAAAAGCCAAAATAGTCCACCGCAGATATAGCGTCGCGATGACGTGTGATAATATGCGCAAGATGAAGTTTATTACGAGTACGATTGTCACGGAATATGACTACATACGAGTGTGATTATATATAATGGAACGATTATGGGGTGATTAAATGGAATTACATGCTAATTACGATGCGGTCCGGTAGACTAGTGTAGCCACCCCTATCTAGTAGTCACACAATGAATACGATGGCGTATGGAGGACATATATGCAATCACGACATCTAGTATTGCTGGCTGAAGTGCCACATATTGCCGGATGTAAATGCGTTCCATCGCATGTACGCGGTATGCATCTAGGGTTATATAGGGTATCTCTATGCTTTACTCTGAGAACATGCGAGGTGATGTTACGGCTATCTTGCGTCCCGAGCCCATGGCCGCGCTTGGCGTATGCACTTAAAAAAACAGCAATACCCCCCCGCTTGTGCGCGCAGGGAAAAACGGAATATGCCGGCTAGCAACAAAATGCGCAAAATCGCAATATAAGCGCGCAGTACATAAGATCACAGTGCGGATGTAAACTGTGTGCGGCACTTCAACGCACCCTCACCCGCGCCCGCTTCGTCTGCGCACCGTGGTTCGCGCTCGGTGGGCCCGCCTCACTATGAGAAAATCTGCCCACTACGAGAATCGTGCCCGCGCACGGGCGTGCGCGCGTTCGGATGAGAGCGCCGCTTACTAATAAACGCTCAGGCAGCAGCCCGAAAATAACAAGAACGTTCTGTTTTGATCTTAATCTGCATATGGGGTTTCCCAGCAATGTTGCATGTCCTAGTGCAACCCGTACGGTATGTTGGTGGTTTCAACCGGTTCAGTTACCGGTACGACTGCCATTATGGTTTAGTACGGGCTGTCCCATCGCCCGTGCGTGAGCCCATTGTTCCCGGCCGAGGAGCTACTTTGGACAGCCACGACCAGCTCACCTGCCATCTTTCAGCTCGCTGCCTTCGGCAGCGGCTTCGCGTATTTGTGCGCGCGAGGGCCGGAGAGGCTGATCAAGTCGGCACCGAGGTTCCTTTTCCCGGTAGTGAGTTGTCGTGCCACGCACATGCGTCACATCATCAAGCAGGGATAGACATCCCCTCGCCGGTAGTGTGGTTTTCAGACTCGTGCGCACGAGATCGCTTTCCGTTCTTGCCATCGCTTTGCAGCTGGGAAGCTTTCGGGTGGCGATGCGCACGGTATGGATTTAGAGCCGGGGGTCCCTGTAGTTGGGGGGGGGGGGGGGGGGGGTTAAACCTCAACACCCGAAGCCGAGTTGTAGTACGGGCTTTCATGGGCTCCCGTAGTGGAGCACCCTCTCGCGGGAATCAACTCTTGAGGTTAGGCCGGGCGGATGCGCTCGGTACCATGGCCGCTGCTCATCACGGTTGTCAACGACGACAATTTCGCCTACCGCAGGAATAAGATGATAGCGGTGTGGACGGAGAAGGCCGTTTGCCGTCCTGCAACAAGACACTTCAGCCCGGTCCGGGCGTCCGCGCAGGTCCACGGTCAGGGCACCGTGGCATCACGGTGGTTGCGCGTTGTGGGTTTTCGGAATCGCGTAATTGATCCGTTTCGAGGATGGCGCCGCCCATGCGCCTGTATTTTGAGAGAGCTTGTTGCCCTACCCCTAACTACCGGGCTTCAGCAACGTTTGCTGTGGTTGCAGCACGAAGCGTTTGCATGGCTCGGTCCGTCGCATTTCCGACGTTTTTATTTCAGCGTCGTCGTCACATGGACAACGACAACACGGAGCTGCCCGCCGGGGGCAGCTCGACCGCACGGCGTGTTCGACATTCCATAGTTCCCGTAACTACCGTTTTTTAATTTTTTGCGGGCTCCGGGTTTTGAATCTCGGCGGACGTCGCTGGTGCAGCAACGGCGGGCGCCTCGTCATTACCCTCGTCCCGACAACAATGGCATCATTACCAAACAGAAAAAGACTCGATTGCATGTTTGAAATGATCTAAACTTGTTTAAGGGGCTTTCCAGCAAGGTGATATGTCCTAGTCACCTGGTGTAACCCATACGGTCTGCTGGTTGTTTCAACCGGTTAACTTACCGGTACCACCATATGTTTCAGTATTGGCTGCCCCATCGAAGGTGAGCCTTGCGTTCCTGGCCGGGGACACTTATCAACTTGTGGCTTAGGACAACCATCACCAGCTTGCATGCCATCTTCCTGCTCGCCGCTGTCGGCAGCGCCCTCCCGTTTTCCGCCGTTTGCGCCTTGCATGCTCCACCTCCAACTCCCCCCCCCCCCCCCCCCCCCCCCTCCCCTTTCGCGGAGCCTTCCTAGCCATAAGATGGCACTTCTACCTTCGCACCTTTTCTGGCAAAACCAGACTCGATTGCATATTTGAAATGTTCTAGCGACTAAACACCCGATACCGAACGGCTCGCTGCGCCGCGGGGCCCCGGGCGGGGCGCCAGAAGTTGACCTGCCAAAAATCCGTTCAAGACTTTTGACGCCTGTAGTACTTGTCGCCATGTCATCGAAACTACCAGTACTGGTGTGAATTACAAAAATCCAACATGGTTTTGTTGTATCTTCATTCCTGGGCCGGTACGGTAAATAGGGGAATTTCTGTTAAAGGTAATCCTTAGGTACGCGACTGTACCGGTACAGCTAAGAGCGCGCTGCGGGCGGGATCTACAGAGCACACCCGCCCACCACATCAGCCAGCCAGCCAGGATATAGGCTCATACACCATCCCGCGGCCAGTGGCTCGGGTCAACTACGGGGATGGGAGTCTAAGGGCGGCATCCGGGGCGGCGGACTTGGGGTGTGCCGCCCTAGCCGGCGTGGGCGTGCTTTAGGCGGCGGATGGCGGTCTCGTCGTAGTGGAGATTGTGCTCCAAGCAGTCCCGGCTGTGCACCGAGCTGGGCATGCACAAGGTTATGCTGCACTGAACGCAGTAGCACGAGTTCCAGTGCTCCTCACCCTCGTCACGGTAGCAATGGCAGCACCTCGACTGCTTGCTGCGGCCGTTCCTGTATCGCCCGTGGTTGCCAGGGGCGTGCTGGTCGTTGGTGTCCAGGTAGCACTTGGGCGCGATGGGGAGGCGCTGGCCGGCGTGACGGGATGGCGCCAGGTGTCCCTCCAGCCCTGGCTGGATGTCTTGCAACTCGGCAGACATGCCAAGGTTTTCGGCAGGCAGGGACTCGGTCGCTGGGATAGAGACTCCGGAAAGAGGTCGCAAGGATGGATGGGATCTCGGTGGGGGTGCTGCCGTGCCGGTGCCGGAAACGACACTGCCTGTAACAATCGTTCCACGACTGCCACCCAGCGCACTCGCACTCGCATCAGCAGCAGCGGCAGGACGGGGCGGCACAAAGGGCCGACGGCAGTCACTTGACCTCGTGGCGCAGAGGCCGCCGAGGGAGGGGTGCGACCAGCAGTAGCTTGCTCGCGGCGGAGTGTCTGGCCGGGCTCTTTGACATCGGCCGGGGCGTCATCCCAGCGGACCATCCTTTTGCCATCACCGATGAACTCGGCAACGTTGCCGAACAGCCGAGCACGCTGGCACCGACGCTGGTCGACACTCAGGGGTTAACATGGGGCCTCGGCGGGCTCATACACGAGCGCCTTTGGCGACGGAGGTCCTCAGAGCGGCGGGTGGGTGGCTGGACAGGTGGGTGAGCGAGTTAAAATATTTTTAAAAGTTTGAAAACGGCAAAAACGGTGTTGACGACTTTTTGGCGGCCGGTATGCTTTACATACCCCGGGGGATATCAAGACAGGCCCTGTGGCCGCCCCGTAGGCCGGTGTAAATGCTCCAACTATGTTTGGCATTATGCCTTTATCTCAAATTTGTGTGATACGTACAACAAATGTTGGATATATCTAACCCATGATGTTTGCTGTTGAAGGCGTTCTACACCCCTCCACATAAGTTTGCGTTTTGCAGTTTTGTTCGACATGCGCATGTCATGTAGAAAATACGGCGTGGGCAATTGCATGCAAGTGACTAAGGGCGAGGTCGACTTGGGAAAAAATGGGGGCGCGCTCTAGGCCTAACCGTGCGACATGGCATGCGTCGTTCTGCGCCCCTCGAGAAATGGCAAATCAATGCGTGTAAAACTTGCACTGCAAAATAACAAGTTGCGCCATCCCTTCGTACGCATACATCAAACGCGCAAATCCACGCCGTACTGACATGCTGCCATCTTAAGTGTAAGTTTCACCTGCAACATGTGTGGGGCACCAAGATTAGGTCACTAAGGGTATTGCACAAGCCCTAAATTACAGTTTCACCACTACATGGCGTGATTTTCGGCCAAAAATGGTGATGTTATTGTTGCCTACTCACGCATGAAAGGCTTATTGAGCCCTCCTTGGCTTAGGCGAGAGCGCATCAATGGGGGTCACGTGCACGCATGGCAATTGCGCCGAATCACAAGTAGAATGCCACATAGCAACGCGCTATTAAATGCTTGAATATCAGCAAAAGTAATATGTTGAAAACATCACAATGTTGTTGGCCATCCAGGACATGGCTAGAGAGGGAGCATGTGGCAAGTTTGCGCCGCCCGTGTGCATCTACATTCATAATACTGTCACACAAATGCGTATGGAGCAAGGGGACACACATAGCGCAAAGCTACGCCCCCATGTTGAGGCTGAGTGTTGCGAAATGATGCCGTGATCGATGTATTTTATGTTCATCGCTAGAAAGTGGTCAAAACGTGCAAATTAGGTGCTCAAAAACCACAAATCACCTCTCGCGTTTGACGCAAGGATTTTGTTGCGCATTTTTTTAGAGTTTTTGGAGCACTCCCTGAGCCGCTATAAGCGTTTGAAGTCAAGGGGGTGTCGCTTGCAGTGGGCAGAACTGCACTGGTCTTAGCATCGTCACACGCACGTGTGCCCACTCTGCCTTACGTGACTATGCCCACCCAAACCCACCCAACCCGCGAGCTACTATGTTTCCTCACACATCTACGGGCATTGCACCATACAATGCTCTATGCATGTGGGCCATCATATATGTGCCAATAACATATATTGTTGTGCATCACTGCGTCATGCCCTTTGAGCCCCGCGCGAGATCGCAATACCCTATTCTTAGGGTACTAGGTTATAATTCAGACCATATCAAGCAAAAGGTTTTATAACAACCTAAAACATTCCCGGGTTCCAGCCCTAAAGCCCTACGTTTAGATACCCTAGTATTTTTCATTTCATATTCAGCCAAAAAAGGACCCCGAACTTATGTGGAGGGGTGTACGTTTGGCGGAAGGGACGCGCCGACCGAGCTGGCGGCGGATTTGGCGCTGGGTCTGTTGCACGCCCGTGGCCCCCCGTTCCGGGTTGGACCCCCCACTTCCGCTCCTTGCTGCGAGACCTCTACTTCGAAGCCCCTTTCCTGTCGGCGCCTTCGCATCACATTCGGCCTAGTGCCGCTATTGGAGTGCTGAGGAGAGCGTCCCTACTGCGTGGAGCGGCGGCTGATTGGTGGCGATGCCTGGTCGGTGGCTGTCATGGCGGTTCCCGCCTCTTGTGGCCCGTAGCAGCTGGATTTTCTTCTGGATTTCTGCATGGATTTCTTGAATTTGCAGCTAGCACATGTTCCCCTACCTCTTGGGTTGAGCGGAGGAAAAGGAGAGCCGCGTCCGAAATATCCTGGAATACGAGAGAATCGATACCGGTCAAAATACGGTTTTATCACGGACTTTTAGGCGTCCGTCCATCCGTCCTCCTGTGCTGCGTCTTCGTGTATGAACCGTCATACGTTCGATCTTTGATCGTTTGATTTCTAGGCACTGGTCCGTGTGCGGCAAGATTCTGAATGGATGCGCGTGTATTCTAGCCCAGGCACGTCATATATTCGTCTGAAACGCCAAAATAACGCGGTACCGCAGCGCGTTTTTACTGCTGAATCAGCAAGCGAGACTATTCCTTACGACTATTCCTTACCTATACGGTAGTCCAAGTATGGTGCTGTAAAAAGGGGTCGCCGCGGTGCGGGGGCAGTCCGCCGACCCGGGGCCCGGCGTCCGTCGACGGACGGGCGACGGTCGAACGACGGCGTCCGGCGTCCGGTGCCGGTACAGGCGGCGGGCGTGGCGATTCGCGCCGTGCCCGCCCCGTAGACCTGACGACCGGCCCGACCTGCGCGGCCTCGTGCGGGATGCGGGCCGCCTGTGGGCGGCTTGTACTGTATTGCTGATCTTGTAGTGCTGCTGTTTTTTTGGGGGGGGGGGTAATACAACTTTTGGCGGTGGGTTGGGTACCGGCCTTTTGGTAATGCACACCAGTAGTGGTCAGCGGCCCGCTTTTACGCGGCTTGCAGATTTAATCTGTTTTACAAAATAATACGTCTCTTTTGAAAAATAAATTACTGACAAATCTAACGCTAATAAAAGCATTATTACCCGGAAACAACAGTATTAGAAGATCGACACTGCAAACCGGCTAAAAGCGGCCCGCATCCCGCACCACGCTCAACCCAAGAGGTAGGGGCACCTCCACAAATCCCCGGCGCGAAGCGCCGCTAAGTAATCACATGTATATGACAAATATCCCCGAGGCACTGGAAGTAGTAGTACCAAAAAATCAACACTGGTACTGGTATGGAGATACTGGAACCGCCGCCGCGCCTGTGCGCTGGACTGCTACCTGTACTGGCGCGGCCGCCGCGGTGCGCGGCTCGCGGCGCCGAGTTGTCATTATGGCAGTCAGGGTCTGCTGGTCATATGGTTTTATGGTTTGGCCAGCGCAAGCATCATTAATAAAAAAGAGGACATGTGCATTATACGCATACTACATCCTGTATGCAGAATCAGGTGCATAGACGAGTACCTGTACGTGTACGGTAAACTCAGCATATCCGCGCCCGCCCTCACGCGCGCCCCAGCAGCACCCCCATTCCATCCTCATGAACCTGCCGTACAGCACACGCACAGTAAGATTCCGGACTACAGTTGTTGCATATCCGGTGCTTGCCGACGGCCCTGCCCCGGTTCGGAAACGTCCCAGGGTCCTCTGAGGATGAAGTCCACTCATGGCGTACTCAAGTTTGGGTCGTCATCCCCTGGAGGGCGGCGGCTTCCGGTCCTGCACAGCGCGAAAGTGGCGGCTACGATCGGTCTTGAGCTAGCCGCCGAACGGACGAACGACCACTGGGCGACGGGCCACGAGCCTCGCTTCATCAAAACGGAGACCGAGCTACGGGAGCTGAATCGCAAGGCCGCGCGGCTGACCAGCGCGGGTAGTGAAGTTACCGGCAGTGATGGTTTGCGGTTGGCGTACGACGCCTTCCTGAGCCACTCCTTCCGCCGCGCGGACACCCAGGAGCTGAAACGCAGGCTTATCTCCGAGCTGTCCCGCGTTCGGGAGGTGAAGCCCAAACGTCTCTTGCAGCTGGCACTGCCACAGTCCGCTTCAGGGCTGCTTAGGCTCGCAGGCGGAAGATATTCTAACCATCGTTAGAACCTCGTCTCCTCATCCGCAAGTTGAGGCCATGCCGACACACCGGCGTTGCAGGTGCTACTGTAGGTGGTGGGCCACATACCGCAGGAATAGCGACTAAAAAATCGCGACTATCCATATATATATTATATATATCCATCAATATATTATAATATCGCTCATATCGAGGGGCACGTGGTGAAGAGGAAGTGGCAGCCCTACTGGTACCCACCGTAAGTGCGCACTGGTACTAACAGCCTTTCGGTTCGGGTATTAATCAACACGGCGCGGGAGATACCTTAAATGCAACGCGGCGCAAGCAATACAGATGCCGTAGCCCCCCCCCCCCCCCCCCCCCCCCCCCCCCAGGCTCAGCAGACATCGACAGTCTACTGCCGGTTGGGCCATGATTGCGTCATTCTACAAGCTGTTATAGTGAAGTACTACGCTTCTCCCACTGACCAGCAATTTCGCGTGTGACAACAACCTGCGGTAACGACGTCTCCCCTAGTGAACGCTGTCCAACAAGGCGAGTTGCTTGGGCACACGAGATATCGTGTTGCCTGTTGGGGTAGTCTTACCTACCTTAGTCATGCCTGGCGGGCTGAAAACATCATATATACGCAGATACATCATACATGTTGCGCAGACATACTGTATTTTACAAGGTCGGAGCGATGTCCGCGCCGCTAAGCTGCATTGGCGGTGAAAACTTTCTTACAGTTGGGTCGCCCTCAAAAGCCACCACTCTGCCTTCATCAACGGCCAAAGTCATCACGGGCTTCTCATCTCCTGAGATTGTATGAGTAAGAACACATGTTTGTATATGGCAGCAGAGGCACTGAAGTCCGCAACTATGTGCTCCTTGTTGCAAGGGCGGCAAAAAAGCTGGACTGGTGTACTGGGCTGATTTCCTCGACCTGGCCAATCGCGGCCCGGTGCCATGGCGCCGAGAGATAGAGGAGGGCATACAGAGCTCGTCCAAGTTCCTGGCATTCATTGACGGCGGATTTCTCACAAGCTTCAATTGCGTCATGGTGCGCGCCATCTGCACGCAGCCGGTGGTCTGCGGATACTCTGGATGTCAAGTGCGCCGACTATGCTGCTGCTGACCGCGTACCATGTGATCTGTGGTTGCCAAATCCTGCAGGAAGTAGCTGCGGCGTTTAAGATGCAGAAGCCCGTGGTCCCCATCATCCTGGACCAGGAGGTGAGTCAGCTGATCTGCCGGCAGCATGCGGTGCGATGTGCATGATCGTGCCAACACACGACCGCAGCGTGGCTGATTTTCCAGCAGGAGGGTTTGAAGTGCGCACTCTAATGCGCAGGCCTGGTCGCTGCTAACCACTCCCAATGGCGCTGACCGTTCGTGGGATGCCTCGGAGGAGCTCCGCAGCTACGATGTGCGTTTTGCCCCCGTTTTGCGCTTCCCTGCAGTGCATGCAACATGTAATCCTCCGTAAAACGGCCGGTTTCCCGGGCTTCAAAGTCACGCGCTGACGCATTGCTGCGAATATCCGCCAAGCACAGGGACAAGAGTTTCTGGGCGGCGCGCTCTTCAGTAAAGCGACGCTACGCACCGTGTTTCAGCGCCTGTCCAATATCAACTTCTGCAGCTGCCGCGGCCACGATGTGCAGCATTGGGGACTTGAACACGTTATCAAGCGCTTCCAGGCTGATGTCAACAAGGATCTCCCCTATCTCAAGGCACTGCCTAGGGCCTGGGTCCCTCCTATGGCACTGATGAAGCCGGGCTAAAGCAATGCGCGTTTACCTCACCCACTGGACTACTATCCTGGAAAATGACTATTTTGTATGCCCCGGTCAATGGCATGATTAGGAATGGACCCAGCTGAATGAGCAGGCTCTCAAGTGGCACTCAACTGGCAGGGCCCACTCATCCCTCCTGAGCAGCGACGCTCTCGAGAAGTGGAAGGCCTGGTGCGGGCAGGCGCTCAAGTACAACATGGAGCCGCCGCCAACGCGAATTCACAAAGACTACATTAGCGACTCGGAGCGCTTTTCCATACGCCGGAAGCGTGTGTTGTGTGCCCTTGGCGTATTCATCCTGCTCCTTATCCTGGGTGGAGGTGTGGGCTCAGCAATCATGGGATTCCAGGCCAGATGGGTAAATCCTGCCGCACTGCACAAGTTGGAAAGTGAGCCCTGTTGTGGATGAGATTAACAGTGTTGTGGCACTCGCCTCACTTTCAATTTCTGCTGCATCCACTACAGGCTGCTGCAGAGGCCAGAGACAACGCGGCCATTGCCGAGGAAAAGAGTCAGCTTGCGCTCGCAAACCAACTGCTGGCAGAACGCAATGTCAACCTGGCGGCCATCCTGCTGCTGAGCAGCAATCGAACACCTGCCACGGGCCGTGAGAGACGGACTCTGCTCCAGGCACTCAAGATCGCCCACAAGCTCGACCGCCTAGACATGGTCATGCCACAGTTGCAGTCAGCTGTTCGCTATATGGCGTACGAGCCCTACTGGCAGTATGAGCTTGAAGGCCACATTCGGTCGTCCGCCATCAAATTCTCTATCGACGGCAGCCACCTCGTTAGCGGGGGGTCTGACTTCGCCTGGCGTGTGTGGAGGCTGGAATTCCAGGAAGGCTCTCTCATGCCTGTGCCTCACAAGCCATCCACCCTGAGCTGCCTCGAGAATGGCGAGAGCGTTTCAGTGGACTGGGGCAGCGATGGAATGATTAGCACCATTGCTGGTGGCACCATCAACCTTACTATCTGCCTTTGGAGAAAGTACGAAGATATGTGGAAGTTGCATGACAAGATTGTGCCAGAGGACCCAATTGATGAGGAGGTCACAGCTCTCGCGTTCTCCCCCAGTGGCAGGCTGCTCGCCTCAGGCGCCAGCGACGGCGCCCTCCGTGTTTGGGACGTTTCCAGCCGCCCTGCCTCCTTGCATGCTATCATGCACTTGAACACGTCGGAATCTGTGGGCATCCGCTCGTTGGCCTGGACTCCGGACAGCAACTTCCTTCTTGCGGGGGGTGTGGACCGGGTTCTCAGTGTCATTGACATGGCCACTGGCACCACAGTGGCCAACTACTCATCACATGCCGACTTGAACGACATCAGCACCTATGTGGATGCTGGTGAAGGCGCTGCCTGGAGCCGTCTGCGGGTGTTGGTTGCAACGGACTATATTGTCCCGGTTGCCTATGTGCTGCTTTTCACCCTGGAGCGTCCCGCTGCTGGTGGTGAGCAGCCTTCCCCTCCACCCATCTTCAGTGCTTAGGATCATAAAATAGGCGGCGTAGATCGATATCAACATGTTTATGAAGCCGCTTACCTGCCATCATAATGCCTGAAGTCTGGTATTGCATCTGCCCCTCTGCTGGACAACTACAAGTAGCTCTGCATCTACCAACTTTGCGTGCATCCCCAACGCTGCGCGCCCGCAGATTGCAGCGTGGTGCTCACGCTGGAGCACACAATTCCCAAGACCAATGATATTATGTCAGTGGCGTGGTCACCCGTCAATGGCGATGTGGTGGCTACGACAGAGTCCAATGTCAACCTTCTCCAGATGTGGGACTTCAATGAAAGCTTGAACTCCACCACAGGCGAGGAAATCCTTTCATTGACTGAGTCTGCAAAGCCATTTCCACTTGAGTCCCGGCCGATCGCAATGAGTTGGGGAAAACACGCGCATGTGCCGGGCTCTGATGGCGGCCGTACCACGCTCGCGGTTGCAACTGCCGCTGGGCCAATCATAATGCTGCAAAGCGCCCCTGACCTGGGCCCTCAGGCCCCTCGAATGGACCGCGTGGACTGCACTCTGGCGACCGACGCAGGTATCAAGCACTCCGTACGCGGTGAAGCTGTCAACAGTCTCCTGACGCAGATGACAACAACCTCCTTTCATGGCAGCACGTGCCTGTATCGGCGCGACTCCCCCACTAGCGCCTGGGCCGCCACCCACCTGCTCCATGCCAACGACACCGAAGGCGATCAGGCCAAGCGCGTCGCCATGTACTCACCCGACGACAGCTTGCTGGCCATTGGCTGTGATGATGGCCGAGTCATTGTGTACAACGTGGCCGGCGATGACCCCGTCGAGCTGCACTCGCATGTGACTCATGAGGGTGTCACACGCGTACTCAGCTTCGACCCCAGCAGCACCTATGCAGCCAGCGCGGGGAGCGACGACGACCCCACGGTGCTCATCTGGCGCGTGGCTGACCCTGAGATTCAGTTGCGTCTGGCGGGTCAGCATACCAATGCAATCAGGACGATCGACTGGGTCGCGCCCTTCGACAGCGCTAGCCGCACAACCGTCGTCAGCGCTGGGGATGACGGCGCCATTGTGCTGTGGGCGGTGCGTCTTGAGCAAGGCAACGCCCTTGTCGCGGAAGGGAGTACCGTTATAGGGCAGCTGGAAGAGGGCGCACGGTACAACCACATCCAGATGGGTGCCAACGGCCTTCTTGCAGCAGGAGACACGGATGGCGTGGTGAGCTTGTGGGGTGTGGACGCCGGCAGCGGCACCTGGGAGCTTGTTCACCGGCAGCAGAATCACGCAGTCAAAGTGCAGGCGGTGATCTGGGTGGGCAACACGCTGGTCTCAGGCGCCGGAGCCAGCACGGTGCATCACATCCAGGTGGAACCCGGCAGCCGTACAGTGCTCCGCCACTACAGGACCAGCTTACAGTGCTCCAAGTTTTCCAGCATCGGGGGCGGTGCCCACACGCAGCGCGTGCTGTGCATACGCACCAGGGGTGACGCTGTGGGCCACCAGCGCTCCGACCCGGACCATGAGCCCACAATTGAGGTGGAGACGGTGCCCGTGGGCTTCGACAACAACTTCCAGCTGTTCCAGCAGATGGTGTACGGCCGCCTCAATGTTGCCGATTTGGCTGCCCTGGGCTTCCAGGACCTGGCTCGTCTGGTGGAGAATGAATAGAAAAAAAATTCTTCAAGTATGCCAGTGTGCGTTCCAGAGCCGGCGCAACAAATTGCTTTATTTAGAAAAATGTGTTTTTTGCGTTTTTCTGCTCTATTTCCTAATCCTTAATAGTTAAAGACAAGTGCAATGTAATAATGTCTATCAATTTATCAACCCCACCGCCACTCTCACCTGCGCCCCACCGCCGCCGCCGCATCCGCCTGCCCACCCCACCCCCAGGCAACCTGACCGCCTGTGCCTCACCATGGCGGACCAGCAGGAATAGTCAAGGACCTATTCCGCGGCTGTGTCCGCCGACGTGTCCAATCCGGGCTCTGGCCCGCTACTGGGGCCCCATTGGATGGCCATTTCCACCCCCGTATGGCAAAGCGAGGGCAAATTTTCCCACTTCCCGCCTGCATTGCGGCTCGGCCCTACCCCGCCCGCTCGCTGAGAAGGCCCACGCCACGATCACATGCCTCCCAGCCGGTTCAGTCCCCAACAAACCGGTAACCCTCACCCATTTTGTGCACTGTGCCGCCCGGCAAGCAGCTGGACGCGGCAGCACAGTGCGCACTCACCACAGCAGTGCACTGTGCTGGACTACAACTAATTGCAAGAGCATGGAAGCTGGAGCTGTAGCCCGACTAGATCTTTGTGGGCGCCCGTGTGGTTTTGCGCACTGGGGAGAGCAGTCGCGCTCAGGGCAGAGGTATCGAAGGCGGCGCACATGGTTGCGGCCACGGCAGTGGGCGGGGCCAGACAAGGCTCCGCACCACAGGGGATCCCAAGATCTGTGTCTCCCGGCGCACTGGCCGGTCCATCATGCTGCTGCAGCAGCAGCACGGCCCTCCCCCCTCCGGTCGTGAGATCCTCATTGACCTGAGAGGGGAGCCTTGCGCTGTTCAACCCCTCTTGCCTCCCATCTCAGCGGAGGAGGCGCTTTGCGCAACTGGTTGTGCTGGTGGCAGCGGCACTGCAACCCCACATAGGTTTGCACATATAGCGCGCCCTCGCTGATGAGGGACTAGATCCTTCTTACACTGCGTTGTGGACGCTCGAGCCGGGAGCGTTTGCAGCGCGCCTGGAGGCATAGGTTGCCCCTGCAGCATGGCTCCCATACCAAGAGGAATGCGATGAAGCGGATGACGCCTCGGATGCGGGGGCGGGGGGGGGGGAGGGGGGGGGGGGGAAGGGAGGGGGGGGGGGGGGTGGGGGAGGGGGGGGGGGGGGGGGGACAGGGAGTCCACCTCCGGCGGTATTCCGCCTTTCGGATACCCTCCTCTTGCAGTAAGGGTTTTTCAGGAGGTACTTGCCTTCGCCCGGCCACCTAAGAGTGGTCGGGTGCCGCTTCGCTGCCCCGGGTGCCGGTGTGCTACTAGTGGCGCTCGACGGTGTCGGACCGGATGGGCTGGGTGCCATAGACGGCGGCACCGGGAGTGAGATGTTTTGCAAGTCACACCACCCGATCCTCGCCCTCGCCCTCGCCACTCGCATGACGCAAGTACTATGCGTCATGTTGGGGCGCATCACTATGTACCTTACACCGACACATGGCTACGAGGGCATGCTCCGTCCGGTCCCCAGTGGTGGTGAAGGAGACCCCGGCCCACGAGCGGTCATCGCCGGACCCGCAAGGCGGAGGAGGCGGTTGCGCGCCGCCAACGTGTGGCTGCCATGCGCAAGGGCCTCACTACAGAATGCGCCACTATGGCTGTGTTTCCCCAGATGGAGGATTGCCGACTGGAGCATATCCACCTCGAGCATTAGCTCCAGCTTCCCACCCAACATGAGGCAACCGTGGCGGAAGGGCGGAAACTCATGCCGGCTGCCCATCCATGACGCTGTCAATGGCACGGCGCAAGCTGGTGCCCTTCGCTCCACCTTGACGCAGGAGGGAGCTGCGCTGCAGGAGCTCCGAAACCAGCTCACTCTTGGATCCGCCCCCTTAACCACAAAGGCGGAAGCAAGCGGAAGGCCCAACTGGAGGCGGCGTTCCGGACATCAACTTACTCCTAGGGTGAACGGCACGTCTTGGACGCGCCAGTGGGGCCGCCTGCTACACGACGATGGCGAGGCAGTCTCCCGCCTGGTAGCTAATCAACGTGCAACGCTTTCCGCGGGGACGGCTGCAGAGGCCCATGGGCCATGGTTACGAGTGCATGTCAGCAACAGGAAGCTTTCCTCCAGAGGCAGCAGCGTGAGCTCACAAAGGTGTTGCGGACGACGCCAACGCTTCTCCGCCGACGCCAACGCTTCTAAGGCGGACACGGAGACCCGCATCCGGCAAGCATTGGCTCCCCCATCCTCTGCTCCACCCCGCCCAGGCTCCCCCAAGAGAGTGCGAGCTGTTGTACCCGGCATTGTCGCTTCGACAACTCATGCAGCTGAGGGCAGCCTCACTTATGTGTGCGCCGCCAACTGCTTGGTGGAGCCACACCCCCAGTCTGTCCTAGGGGGCTATGTCCGCCAGAGGGGGTAGCCGCTCCGTGCTTGCAGTCGTTATGCAGGCCGCACTTGGGTAGAGGCTGGCATGGAGCGCATCGCCGTTTCTCTTGCCACCGCCGTCACCCACGGTGGTCGCCGCAACCGAGGTAATGAGATTGCCTGAGGGGCGGCTTGTCACGAGGACGCGCTTGTGGGAGCCACCCCCTCGACATCGCCCACATCAAAGGCGCCCTCCTCTGCGACGAACAAAGACATGCTGTCGCTTGCTGCCGCAGCCCCACCCCCTGCGGTGGCGGCATTCGACAAGCGCCGCCAGGAGCGCGCCCTTGATGTGGCGAGCCGCGCAGCGCGCCCGGCTGACAGCAACAGCTATGAGAGCCAGATATATGAGCCCGGGGAGTCCTCCTCGGGTGGCGAGTCGTCCCAACCCGCGTCGGGGGATGATGTAGACAACGTCGGTAAGGACGACGACATGGAAGACAGGGAGCTGAACCCGGCCGACAGTACTGTGGCCTGAGGGGTTACTCAAGGGGTGGGGGGTTGAGCGGTTGACGGTCGACCGACACCCCCGGGATTTCGCACGGCGCACCAGTTATTCCCTATCAGTACGACGCTCTCTCAACTTCAAGAAGCAAGTTGCCACATTCGAAGGCGGGGAGAAGCCGAGGTTGGCGGATGCAAGTCCCTGCGAGCCCGAAGTCGACATCATTGTCAAGTACTTGGACTCCGTGGACGCACACCACGGCAAAACCAACGGCAGCCACAGACGGGAGGCGAATCGCATATTCAAGTTCAACTACCCAGAAACCTACTAAACCAACAAAGGCATCCGCTACACTTCGGACAAGGTGTGCATCGGCCTCTCACCGGAAGTATGCCGTTACATGTCGATAAAGCTCAACGAGGCGGGTCACACCGTCGTGGGGAAAACATCCATGCACAAATCTCTGGACGGTGAGTGACAATATTTAATACCTCCCACACCATTATCCAAGGTAAGCTTACTGGGGATAGCTTCTATCAGCGAGACGAAATAGTTACGTCATCAGCGGGACGAAATAGATCTGTCATCAGCGGGACGAAATCGTTATGCCATCAGCGGGACGAAATAGGTATATCATTAGCGGGACGAACTCAGTCTGTCATCAGTAGCGGGACGAAATTGATCCGTCATCATCAACGGGACGAAATCGTTATCTCATCAGCGGGACGAAAAAGGTATGTCATCAGTGAAACGAAATCGTTCTATCATCAGTGGGACGAAATAGCTCCGTCATCAGCGGGACGAAATAGTTTGTCATTAGTGGGACTAAATAGTCATGACATCTGCAGGACGAAATCGTCCTATCATCAGCGGGACGAAATTGGTAGGTCTTTAGCGGGACGAAATTGTTATGTCACCAGCGGGATGGAATCGGTCTATCATCGCTGGGACGAAATCGTTCTGTCATCAACGGGACGGAAAAAGTCTGTCATCAGTGGGACGAAATCGTTCTATCATCAGTGGGACGAAATAGCTCCGTCATCAGCAAGACGAAACAGTTTGTCATCAGTGGGACTAAATAGTCATGTCATCAGCATGACGAAATCGTTCTATCATCAGCGGGACGAAATTGGTATGTCTTTAGCGGGACAAAATTGTTATGTCATCAGCGGGACGAAATCGTTCACTATATTTACAATCGGATTGTTTGTACATAACCTTCTCAGATGCTTCGAGAACTAGCACGCGCATCTCGCTAAAGAGCAACATAGGTTTTTGGAGTCACAGTCGCACACTATAGTCGTGAAGGAGTTCAACAAGTCGGTACAACTCCAACTTGAGCTGGAGAAAATCGGCATCACAGAAAAAAAATATCAGCGAGTTCGCAAATCTGATCGACCTCTGCTCGCGCCCCCTCCGATAAGTTGCAGTCATTGTATAATTTGTTTGTCTAGTTGCTCATTTCTAGTTCTGACTCAGTTGTGATGCGCAGTGCCTTCGAGCCACTTGAGAAGCTTTCTAAAGCCTACCGGTATGTGAAGCTTGGGGTTCGAGGATGGAAGAAATTCAGAGGTAAACTCCAAGAGTTATTGGCCGCACACTACGAGCAGATAGAGAGTCGCTAGTCGTGCGCAAGCCAACCACGGGAGACCACTTTCTCCGAAGGAACTAGGAGCAGTTTG
Source organism: Tetraselmis striata (assembly GCA_006384855.1). Taxonomy (NCBI): domain Eukaryota; kingdom Viridiplantae; phylum Chlorophyta; class Chlorodendrophyceae; order Chlorodendrales; family Chlorodendraceae; genus Tetraselmis; species Tetraselmis striata. The sequence continues at coordinate 53,404 of VCJN01000871.1, forward strand.
CGAAACCATTTGGAAGGCTATCAATGAAACCCTAGATAGCAAGAAGTACGGCTTCGGCAGAGACCGAGCTCACTTCCGACTCGCCGGCATGTATGTACGTTGCGACCTACCCCAATCCATTAACCCCCCATCCAATAATATCATTCCAATCTGATTATCGAAGCGGTGTTGCAACCCGTGATGCTTGGTTTGGCCCCAAGCTATGCCGTATCTTGACGAGCCATCGTCTATTGCGAGGCAGATCTTCCTGTGGGACAGATGTACGTGGTGGTTGGCTTGCTCATTCAATGAAGGTGAGTACTGTGCGACCCCAAACCCCAAACCCCTTGGTACAAAACGTCAAGGATGCCGGCGACGATGACCCCATGGTTGTTTCTCACACCAACTTGAAATGGCTGGCGAAGATTGAGACCTAAAGATTCCGCGATCTCCTGCGTCGGGCGGGCATCAAGCTCATGAATGCCATTGACCCGACCAAGGGCAAGAAGGCAATCCAATTGCTTACGCCGGAAGAACCGGCCAGGAAGTGGGGGGGGGGGGGGGGGTACCTCTCGGACCACATCGTCGATGTGGATGCGGTAGCCAATGTGTCGGATGAGCAAGCGGCCGCTCGTCTTGACGCACTCACCAAGTTACGAGTTAAGTTTGATGACCTCGGCTTAACAGGCTTTTCCCAAAAATTGTCCGATTTTTTCAAAGGTTCTCATCGCTCCGGTCCTTTGATGGTCTTGCCGATGATCCCTCCTACCACATGGGGGGCCATGAAATCCGCCGATTGCGTCGCCCCAGCACCGGTTCGAAAGCACATCGCGGCCACCAACACCAGAATAAAGAATAAAGAGTCAAGCGTACCACATCAAGAACAAGATGCCGGACTTTTTGATCTCCTTCTTCACAGAGTTTTCTCGTTTGGCATGTGCTCCCGAGCTTCTCGTGATTTCCGCTCCATTTTTTCTGAGGAGCGGTGGATATCGATGAAGGTAAAACATCGATCCCACAAATGATTTCTGAAAAAAAGGTTTCATTGTGTGACATGTTAACCCGAATCGGTCTTTTAACACCTCAGTAGGCCGATGAGTTTCCGGTGATGCTCAGGGCCGAAGGCTACCATAGTATAGATGATGCAGCCTATGGTAACATGGAGCTCTGCAAGAATTGCATCGTGGAGGGAGACTACAAGGCTTCTGCGATAAAACAATTCGTCGCGGAAGCCATGTCGGAAGTTGGTGCCCCCAAGTAGGCAAATGGCCACAGTATTCATTGCTGACACGCTTTTCGGGGCTGGCTTGCATGCCTAGGACTCGAAGGATGATGCGGGGGGCATGGACGACTTCAACGACGTGTTTGCTTTCGCCGGGCAAGATACCCCCCCCCCTCACAACCATGGTGCGTATATGGATGTGCTTTCATTGACGACGTGATTTCCGAATTCCCCTGGCAGGCAGTTGAATATCCTGACTGGGTCTTCTGACATCTACACTACTCTAGATGGGTGCCATTTCTTCATTCACCTGTCGGACCAGCAGCTTGGATCCGCAATCACAACCGTTCAGAAACAAGCTAAGGGCCGTGTATGTCACGTCCTGACTCGGGCCAAAGATTACGGGATGAGGATGGTTTTTCTGTTCTCTACTGCGTCACGACGTTAAGTACCACCTCTAAGCCGGGAAGCCCCCGCTCAGTATCGGAGCTTGCAACATCTATGCCGATGATCCCCAAAGGTGAGATTTGATTCGTGGAACGTAGCCGGCTTGTTTTAGGCATCACTCTGAGCCGGTTTTGCCTTTCAGGTTCTCCACATCCATCATGCTCGGCCACTTCGAAGACACCGCGAAGTTGAAGAACGGGAACATACAGACCGTGAGCAAGTACCAAAGCCTATCACGCTCTTTTCCAAGCACATGAAGATGGCGGCAATGGACGGGACAACAATCGTCGACGTCACAGCCGGAACCGGGACAACTGCGGTGCATGAGGCTTGCAACCCGGATGAGTAACATATCATTGCTATAGAACATAACAAATAGCGCCACATGCGGTTTGCCACGCCTTCAGGTCACTGCGGCCTTTTGTCTATGGTGGGACTAGGTGCATCCGGACCACTTGTTCCCACACAAGAAGTTGAAGACGGTCCTTGTTATATACATACTCTACACTAATGTACTACGTACTGTTGGAGCCGCCCAATGAGCGAATAGGAACTGACGATTGAGGCTTGCGAGAACGAGTACAAGCCAAGCGAAGTACTATAACGAGGACGACGAGGCGACTGTGCGAGCGACTACAAGGGGACCCGTAAGTGCAGTCCTAATCCGCGGCCCGTCGGTATTTTAATAACACACAACTAACTACAGATATGATCCTAGCACCTTCGTATCTCCGCATCACAACGGTAACATTCATTCGTTATGATGCACACACGAGAAGTTTCTCGCACATGCTATAGCGTTCTAAATGGTTCTAGTACCTATTGCTAATACAGTAGTAAGGTAGCGCTCTATCTAACGCTAGGTGTCATCATCCGCTAGCATGTGACACCGGCGCGCACGACAATTGCGCTGCTGTTGGTAGGCAGGCGTGCGCACAAGTTACGCCCACGCTACGGGGACTCGTAATATTATTGTCATGCACTTACTGGTCCCCTCGCTCGGAGTCGTTCGTACTGTCACCTCGTCGTCCTCGTACGAGTACTTTGCCTTCGCTTGTACTCGCACTCGCTGTGCTCGTACTTCGCTTGGCTTGTACTTGTTCTCGTACGCCTCAGCAGGCGTCCGTTCTTATTCGCTCATTTGTCGGCTCCAGCAGTACGTAGTACAACAGTGTAGAGTATATAACAGTCCTCATTGACAACCAGAAGACGCAAATCGCTGGGATGGAATCCATGATGAAGTCATGGTTCAAAGAGAAGCCATGGGACGAGACTTAGAGACTGCGTCCATATGACTTCGAGAAGTGGCCGGGGCTAGCCCGGCCGATGACCGCTGCAGAGGAGCAAGAAGAGCGTGCAGCGGCGGAGAAAAGGAGACTCCCGGCGGCAGAGCGCCGAGGGGATTATGTAGTCGAATAGTACACTTTTCCACAAAATTAGCGGCTCGCATGTTTTGTTAGGGTTACCACCATAACCCTACCTGCATACCTATATCCGCACACCTATATAGTCATACTCGTACCACTCACTTCCTTATATTAAACGCAACTACTACATGCAACTAAGCTGCTGATCCGCCCACACACATATGCCGCGTGCTTGCCACACGTCATGCCCTCGTCAGCCGTTATGCCCCGATGACTCCCTAATGACTCCAAGCCTAGATTGCATATCCAAGCCTAATGCCTGCATGCGAACGGCTGCCAAGCCGATAGTTGTATAAAGCCGTGTACACCTCGGTACACTGTAACAAGATCCTTTGCTGCAAACCTCTTCCTTGTCTATGCTATGCTAAAGTCTCTCACCTAAAGCTTACACTGGTTTCGCTGAGCTCTGGTTAAGATCCCCCGCTGCGTTTCCACTGCGCATGCCCGTCCCCCGCCGCGCCTGCCACTGCTGCCGGTCACCCCCCCCCCCCCTCCCCGCACCTGCCATCGTGAACGACCAGCCTATCACCGCCGCCGCCGCCGCCGCTAACCAACGAAATACATATCGACACCACCCGGTGGCCCGTGTAATCCGGGCCGAGATGGCCAAACCCACGACCCGCGCCCTAGCCACGGACATCATCCACACATCGCCAGTGAACGTCACTTCGCCCCCCCCCCCCCCCACCCCCGGCCGCACGCTCCCCCACGCCGCCACGCATCCCACTGCCACTAACCCTCAGCACTGACCGAATATGACGGCATATGCGATGGATGTCGCCGAACGGGCGACTCCGTCAACAAATGCTCGTCGACGAGCAAGGCACAACAGTGGCACCAGACATTGGCTGCCAGAAGGCAGCTAAGGGAATTACCTAGCTGAACTCGCACCGCCTTCCCGGTTAACGACGGCTTGGGGCCAGCCTAGATTTGATTTCGAATTGAAAACCAATCGATAATCTGTCTGACTGGCCGTATTGTTCCCCATTCCCGAGACTATGCATGTTGGCTTGCCCCCAGTGAACGAGCTAACTCCTGAGAGCGCGGCCGAGCCCTGCGTGCCGGTGTCTGCGCATGACGGGGCCTCCTCTTCAGGCCCGTTGCCTGTCGAGTCGACACACTCGTTGCCCTCGCACGAGCTGTGCCGGTTCCTGCTAGCATCTGCCTGCTTGGCCATCCCAGCTGACACAGCTGCTGCACATGTTATCCGCAATAGCGAAACATGCTGCTACCAGAAAATATTGCCGACCCCCCTCCCCCGGCCCGGCACTGACAAAAACCCAAACCTGCCTGGCCAACTGCCTGCCACCACTGCTTCAGTCATCGTGACGACCCCACTTGCATCCGCCTATACCCGTAGTTATTATTAATTAACGACTGGCGACTGACCTATACAACGACTACTGGTGTGAATTACAAAAAGGGCACTGACCGAACGACTACTGGTAGCGACTACAGTTCGCTTATCGTTAAATGTTTTTCTTCTGCGTTACCACGGCCTATCCGAGTTTTTGTACGTGCGATAGTCAGTCTACTACATCGGATATCGGCCATACTGTGTTTATTCACCTCCCACATTACGCATTTGCGTTGCGCCATGTATGATAAATTAGGATTCGTGGTATGCTACTGTTCATGAGTTATAGTATCGACTAAATCACTGCTATACATACCCAGCATAATCAAAATATACTGGGCGGATTACAGCCACATGCCTCTCACATGCCATAAGTACACCCCTCCACATAAGTCCGGGTTTTGCATTTTCGATCGCAAAGCGCATGCATGGGCGAGGATCACGCCGGCTGCATGTGCATACATGCTAACTACAGTGGGAATAGTTCGGGCGAACGCCTATTGTGCGGTTTATACCCACCCGCGCGACAACACGACCATTTGTGGGCGCCCTTTCAAAAACGCGAAATCATTGCATGGTGCGTTGGCGCCATAAAGTTGTGGGTTGCGCCAACCGTCCAAACCTATGGAAATAGCGGCACTCGTCGCACCAAACTCGGTGGATACGGCCCTTGGCATAAGTTGCACACACCGTGCGTGTAGGCCACTGAAAGCATGTCGCTATAGGCACGACGTGACACCCCAACGTCAAGTTGGCCACTGTGGGGAGCAGTTTTGGGGTGAAAATGCTGCTGTTTCTGTGGCGAACGCACGTAGGAGAGGCGCTCGATGGCCCCCTTGGCGTAGGGCAATGCTCTACTATGGGGGCGCGTGGTGGAATGCCAGTTGCACCGTTTCGTGGGCGGGGTGGCGCGGTAGGGGCGTGGATTTTGATTAATATGACATTCCTTGAAAAATGCTGTGGAAAATGGCATTTTGGCTGGTAGATGTGTGTATCGCTAGGAGGTGGCACATGCCAAGTGTTGGTGGTACGTGGTCATCCACATACATAACGCTCTCGCGCAACTGAGTATGGGGCTTAGACACGCACTTGGCGCAAAGCCACGCGCCCGATATGGGTGGGCACATGAGGCAGTGAGGGGCAACTTGGATGATCATCTTTGGGGATTTTTTCCGGAGACCCAAAAAATCGATTTTGTGATTATGGAAGAGTGTTCCCGACGCAAAATTAAACGAGGAATGGCGTGATATTTTTAAAAAGTTTTTCTGAGCAAACCCTGAGAAGTTATAGCGTTTTGAAGCCAAGGGGGTGTCGCCGCGCGTGGCCGACACTGATGCCATGCCAGTATCGCAACGCGACATGCACTGGCCGCCGCCCACACGGCTGCACCCCAACCAAATGCACCCGAGCCCCTCGCCAATATGTTTCCTCACGCGTTCATGGCCATCCCGCCGTTTGGTTGCCTATGCACGCGCGTCGGCGTGTGCGTGATACCGACCCCGGTTTTGGTGCAGTTGCAGGCGACGCCCATCCACGCACCAAGTGCAGCGTGATTCCCTAGTCAAAGGTCATAAAGCTTCGGTTTGAGCCACTCGTCATGCAGGTTTTATAAAGCCCTCTGAGATTCCAGGGTTTCATCTCATATACCCTACGTTCAGGTACCCTAGACTTGTGAAGTCTTGAGACTGCCGAAAAGGGACCCCAAACTTATGTGCAGGGGTGTATCTTCCCCCGCTACAAATACAGGTAAGGATTAGCGACTACTAACTGTAGCGAGTAGCGCCTAATAACTGTAGCGAGTAGCGAGTTGAGTTACCTCGGGAAGTCCTAGCGCCCCATCTAGTTCAAAACCGCCTCATCCCCTATTACCCTGAAGACGCATATTTCGGCCACATCGCCACATCTGCCACTGACAACCTGCCTATGCCACCGACCAACTGGGTCGTCGATGCTTATCTTGCGGACAGCACTGTCGATACGCAGGCGACCACCGCGCACAGCCACAGTATGCGGTCTGAACACGTCAAGGCTCTTGAGCTTGAGCCTGAAGGTAAGACACATGTGCCCAATAATATTGCCATCAGCCCCGCTTTGCAGTCGAAAAACGCTTCGTAACGACCTCTACGTCCGATAATGATTTACTACTATCAGGCATACTAATTTACTACTATCAGGCACTGCTAAAACACACATTACCCGACCGTCCACACTGTTTTATAAAATACTGTTAAACTCCGGCGGTGCGACACACTGTTTTGTAAATAACGCCTAGAGGCCCGCCTGCCCGCAAATGTTCAATGATACTGGTATACCGGTACATGTACCGCGCCACTGGGAAATTATCAAATTATCCCGTATACAGCCCTACACGTTACTACTGTACGGATGCCCGCCGCGGCCGTATTACGTACGCCTTTAGCGTCTGAGTCCTGCACATTTCAGTTGCACATTTATAGCAGAGGTTAGTTTGACCAACTTGCAGAATAATTTCAACGTGTTCTCGTGTGTCATTTCTCATAATCACTACCTAGCCAATAGCTAAACTGCCGGCACCAAAAATACGCTTCCCGGCGGCCACACTGTCACCTATATCCGGCCGAACCTCGCTCTATTGATACACATGCCAACACCATTGATGCGATATACATGCCAACACCATGGTTTTACAAGGATCCCTGTGATGTCTTCTCTTACGCCGTAATTCGTGAGTGCGACGCAACGGACGCACTGTTGCTCAATCAATTAAATCGCGATTTTTCCGTTGTTACCACCGACTGATCTATTCTGCTCATCATGTACTATAACGAATTGAAATCTTTGTACTTAAACATATAAACAAGCATGCCAGCCGTTAAAATTCCCTTCAAGCGATAGCGCCCCGGCTTCAACTTCGAAATGCCATTGCTCTAAGATGCCCACCTACCGCCGGCAAAACACATTGCCACTCAGCACCTGCCGAATTAGAAAACACACACAACGCAATTAAGCGCCCTTTTAGACACAGAATTTATTGGGTAATTGCCTCCGCGCCTTATGCTGCACTTATCCTATTTGTCCGAACATGCAATGCTGGCATGCGCATGTGCATTGACTCCCGACAGATATATATATATATATATATAACCGCCGAATACGATTCCCATTACCACACGCCACCATGCTCACAGTAGATATGCTATCCGGCTATATTGTATATATTCCGCCCTCGACAGAGTTTTAGGCTAACACCATCATGCAATCAAACATATACGGATGTCCACACAGTATCGTTCAAATCTCAGTTCGGTCTTTTCGAATTCCAGGTCATGACATTTGGACCGTCCAATAGCCCATCGGCGATTCAACGCTTGATGCTGGGTAACGTTATTTTGCATCCGCATAACACCGCGTTTATTCCTGTCTAGTTTGACAACGTTTTGGTATTGGTATCTCCCTCAATGAACACTACATACACCTGAAAACCACACTTGTTTTGCTTGCCAAACATCACATGCTGCTGCAACTACCTTAACCAACAAGAATAGTTGGGCCATTACATAGCGAACGGGGCACGCGCCCTTCCAAACATTGTGGCCATTCGCAATTGACCCCCGCACCACAATTAACGTTATTATTTTTTGAATACGGCAGTTTATATCGTAAGGATGGAATGAATATACATACTATCGCATGACCACACCCCTTTCATAATATTTGTGGCTTACCTTTTACGCACTTACAGAAAATATATATGCTTATGCATACGCCTTAATCGCTATCTTACTTTAGGTAACAACAAAGGGACACTTCCGACGGCACTGCGCCTATAATACCAAAGTTTCACGATATACCCACGCCAAGTATGGAACCTATGCCCAGTAAGAACTTTTTTCGCATTAATACGCTTTGACAATATGACGCTGCTTTATACAAAATGGTTCTTAGATCACGCTCAGACCACACTATGCATACCACTCTCCGTCACCTGCCCGCCCAAGCCGCCGTCACTCACTACCATACATAGCAAACCACTGACCCCCGCCCACACCTGGAAGCCCGTGCTCGACATATTATATTGCAATAAAAAGCTCTTAGAATGAGGCCGATGCCCGGTCTCGTCGTCCGGATTTACGCCAATACTTAACAAAACACGACATTCAACTTCTTGACACAGACCTACCAACACGTTGCCCGATCTTCTCTCGTATTCACCATGCACTACTTCCACGTTCAAGTGAATCCCGAATTGATAATCGGCCATTCGCCACAACTATACCACCGAAGCAAACTACGACTATTGTAACCGTATTCGCAATCACGTAATAGAATTCCAGCAACGGGTTATGCTGGATAGTATATATGCCTGCCCGCCTCGGACAAATCTTGTCTTGATTTGGTCATTCCGGAAGTACTGTACCCACGCTGCCGGCCACCTTGCTTGATGCCGCACTACTATTTGGAAAACATATGGTGACCCATTATGCGCAATAGGGCTTGCCCACAGACTTGCCTACCTGCCAACCTGCGATAATTTTCATAACAACCTATAGGCCCCGTGTCTCCCGTACATCCACACATCTGCCCCTAGGTATTTTTTCCCATAAAATTTGTTATCACTGGCCTGCCGCCATCTGCGAAATATCTTTGCCGCTACACCCACACTTGTATACACATTTACAATACAAACCCACTTAATCCCTTGTCGTATCCACCTAGACGCTCCTCGGCTTGTGCGTTTTCTTATTTACAATATTTTCCGCCCCCACGACCTTTGTCGCATAATAATGGAAGACAGCACTCCCCGCTTCACCTCGGTTATGACAAAACATGATCCGCTCGTGCTCGTTACATAATGACGCCTGGCAAAATAACTTCTCCCTCGTCGGTTTCTACCAATCCGCAACTACATGCACTCCGCTTGACGCCCGCTACGGCACAAACCCGCTCACACCCGCTAACTTCTTATAACATCAACACGTGGACTCTGCGGATTACATTGACATCGCCAAAATACCAGATGCAGAAATACATAACTAAAAGTTAGAACTCGCCAATACCTGAGTATTAAGCATATGTAGCATATGCCAACCGTTAAACTCGCCCCAGTACAGCATGGATATCAACGTCACACATATTGCTTCGCAGTCAGCTTGTCAAATTCCGCCTGCCAACTCCGCTTGCCTTTTGCTATGGCAACGTCACACATATTGCTTTGCAGTCAGCTTGCCAAGTCCGCCTGCCAACTCCTGCCAACTCCGCTTGCCTTTTACTATGCACTGCCATCCCGTATTCCACGATTCCTGGGGGCCATATGCTAACCTGAAATTTCGTAGTGATATGCTCCATGGTTATGCCCGACACAATCTTGTCCCTGTGGTTATGCTTACGCACACTGATCATCGTGCCCTGTCCGCCAAATACCCCGCCCGCTTCCCTTGCGTATCCCATGGGTCTACTTTTTTTGGGCCGGGATGGAATGTTAGGGTTACCACCATAACCCTACCTGCATACCTATATCCGCACACCTATACAGTCATACTCGTACCACTCACTTCCTTATATTAAACGCAACTACTACATGCAACTAAGCTGCTGATCCGCCCACACACATATGCCGCGTGCTTGCCACACGTCATGCCCTCGTCAGCCGTTATGCCCCGATGACTCCCTAATGACTCCAAGCCTAGATTGCATATCCAAGCCTAATGTCTGCATGCGAACGGCTGCCAAGCCGATAGTTGTATAAAGCCGTGTACACCTCGGTACACTGTAACAAGATCCTTTGCTGCAAACCTCTTCCTTGTCTATGCTATGCTAAAGTCTCTCACCTAAAGCTTACATGTTTTGTCCCAGCTTGGACATAGTTTCAGTAGCCCCCGACGCCACAAACTACTTGTACCCATCACGTTCCCCTCGCACTTATGTCTTGTCCCAGCTTGGACAGAGTTTCAGCCCCCGAAGGAATAAACTACTTGCAACCATCACGTTTCCTGCATTCTTTTGATTTGCCCATGCTTGGACGGATTTGTTTTCCCGACTTGGCACAAATGATCCATGTTCCCTATCAATCATTACTACTCGGCATTCATGTTACCTATCAGTCCCACTGCTGACCCCAAACCAGAATCTAGACCTAACCACAATGCACCGCGTGTCTCGGTGCAAAATATGTTGCTTTAACGTAGGCACGTCATTGCGACTTCTCAGCCTAGCAGTAAGTCTGGCGATTACACGGTAGGTACGAGGATTACACGCCCATTCCCTGGGAAAATCGCGATTACGTGCCGTTACGGTGTAATTACGAGAAATCCGGGAGAACAGTAATGTAACCTATTTTGCACCGTGGAATTCATTTTGCACCGTAGGGTTTTTTTATACCCTAGTTCCCGGGTCTACTATCAGTACTTAAGACTCACTGGTGATGTAGCTTGGGTTTGTAGACCTTGGGTGCAGTGCAACATTCATCAGCATGAAGGCCAGCCGCGACGCATATCCAATGTTGGTTTTGGAGCATTTTGTCCAAAATGGGACAAGATGAGGCAATGAAATCAATATTTATTATGATTATTACATCCTGCGGCTAGCTAGCCACAAGACGTTGCTGATAGTTTATTCGTTGAGCATCTCCAACTCAAGCAAGTCCTTCTTCGTGGCTGCGTTAAACTTGACGACTCCGCCGGGTTTGCGTTGCGCTGGGGTGGTTGACATGACGTGGACGCAGTTGTTTCGTGGCTGGCTGATTTGCCACCCAGTTTGCGCATATGTCTTCACGACTTGGACGCTTTTACCGTACCACTTCTTTCTGCCCATTGTGCCGTCCTCGTTGAACACCTCTCGACTTCCCGACGCGTCGTGGATGGCCTTTGCGTACGATAGGGGGACGGCTTCAACAAGCTTCCAAGGAAGCGTCAGGCACTTCTCCCAGCTTTTGTTAACTGGCTTCTTCCCTCCTTTTGTCTGCGCGTACAACCATAGGGGCATGAGGGGTTTGCCCTTTGCATCGGCATGGAAGGGCTCGTATACGGCCACGGTCAACGTGTCTTCGGTAGTCTCGCGCGACTTCACAAGCCCGATGACGAATCTCGACTCCCAATCACCAAGAGTTTCGGGACACTTGTCTTCCTCATGCACCTAACGATGGCCAAGACCGCGAGCTATGTTAGTCCCGAGCGAGACACCACGCCATTTTTGTCCCAGTTGGGACAAAATAACAAGCAAGGTAGATGAACCAAATTGTTTTGTCCCGTAAAGGACAAAAATGACAAACAATGGGACTCACATCGCAGACGTCGATGACAACGAGGTTCGAGCCCTTTGCATCGCTGGGCGATGTGTTGTCATGAAGCCTCTCCTTGGCGCCGGCGTGAACTCCCCGGAAGGCGTTGTCATCTTGAAGCATTTGAGCACGAACCTCGGCTTCAACGCGAGCGGCTTCGGCATTGTTGAGGTCTGCGTTGGTAGCCATCGTGTGACGTGCCTCGGTGGGCGCGGTCTGCCCGTGCTCGCGCAAGAAGTCGTCAACTTCCTCTTTCCGTTGCGGCCAGAACCCGGAGAAAGCTGCCGAAGGAGCAGTTTGCATCTCATCCAAGTCGTCGAGCAGATTCTTCCAGCTCTGGCGCTCGACTGGGGAGAAGTGCCACTGGACCGCCAGGTCCGTGATGTACGACCTGACCTTCTTGAAATCATCCAAGTACCTCTGGACCTTCACCGCGTCGGCCTTCTTTTTGTCGCGGAAGCGTACAAAAGGGGCCGGCCCGCACGATTCTCGGGCGTCCTAGTTGGCGCGCTCTTCAAGATCTGCACGGGCTCAGAAAGCGGTGTGTTGGACCACAAGGCGGTGCGCAACGAGCCGCCAGACGCGGCGGCGTCGTCACGGGTGAACTCGAATTTGTGCGGCTTACTGATGTCCTGAATGTGGTCTTGGAAATGGGGCCTTAACCACTCAGAGAAGTCGAGGGAGAATGAGAGCTCAGCAATCTCCGGAGTGGGCGAGAATGCCTTCGCCACCAAGTCAAGAAAGGCCTCGATTGTGTAGGCGGAGCTGCGAGATAGCGCAAGACTGATGCGGCTGAAGATCTGGTCAACCCGTTCGTGAGTGTGCCCGACAGGCAAGAAGACCAAATGAATGACGTCGCAGATGCCGATAGACACAAGCCAATTGCAGAGGGCCGCCACGTTCCTATTCTTGTTCTCCCTGACGGTGTTCACTGTGAGATTCAGATGTGACATACGGGTGACGAAGCACTACTACTAGCGACTATTCTTCATCCGTGAAGGCTGCTGCTGGTGGCGGCACGTCCATCCAGTTACGTGCGAGTACATCCGGCGTTATTGCCTGCGGGCGATAAATCTTTTTTGTCATCATTTTGGAAGTCGTACTAGCCCGGTGAAGTGTTACATGGCACTGACGTATAAGGTACAAGGTTGTCCGTGTAGTACCGGGTAGTACGCGATATATTTATTAAGCCGGTACCGGGTATCTAGTACGAAACCGGGCGCGATGACGAGTCGTCCTGTGGATAACTACGACTATTAGTACATGGGAGCGCAAATCGCAGCCGTACGTATTTGGTAACACTGGGGAATTTTGTGTACAATATAGCTAGTACTGCTGAACGGGCCTGCCAGCCGTCCGATCAAAGGTCATCAGATGGGCGGTTTGGCTGCCATGTTTTGCCAAAGAGTGCTCACGTTACATAAATATTCGCGAGGGGGAGGGCGGGGGCAGGCAGCGGTTTGCCGAAGAATGTTTGAATTACAATATTCGCGACAGCTGCCGTCGGGGCATGTGGCGGGGGGCGGGGGGGGGGGGGGGGGGGAGGCGGGCGGGCGTGGTCCCCCCCCCCCCCCCCCCCCCCCCCCGCCGCCCGCCGCTCCCGCCGGGGGAGTGAGGGGAGGGGGGTAAGGGGGCGGGGGCTACTGCTTGTTCTTGTTCTTGCGTGCCCGGGGGACCCTCCGCTTCGACGATCTCGCTGCCTCCGCCTCCGCCTGCGCCTCCGACTCCGCCTCCGACTCCGCGACCGTCAGTTTCTTACCTCGGCGCTTCTTCACTGGCCTCTTCCGCTTCTTGTCATCCGTCAGTGTCTTCACCACCCCGGGAGGCTGTGCCGTCGACGACGCCGCCATGAGCTTCCTTACCTTGGCGTCGGGACGCCCCCTGTGCCCAGACGCCCACAACAAGGCACAATCGTTTCGCCTTTAAGCGGCTGAGGATGCGGCCTCCTCGGCCACCACGAGTTGCGCCGCTGGCACTGTGGAAGCCTTGGCGTTGAGGTGGGCCTTACGGCGCTCCCGGACGAACCTGCGCGCGGCACAAGTTAGCCACGAGTGGGTGCGTGCTAATGTGAAGGGTGGAGTGCTTGGTTGCGCGCCCACCTTGTCACGCGTTTCCTCATGTCTTTCTCGTCCTCCTCGATGCCGGCGGCGCGGACACGCGAGACAACAAGGCTCGCCGCCCACTTTTGCCCGGGGGGCGAGGTCTGCCATGGCGCTGTGAGCGGTGAAGGGTTGCGGAGTGCATTGGCGGTGCATAGAATAGCGTGTTGCTGGGGTTTTGGCTGCATCGGACGCCGTATTCCCATCAATCCGGCACGGAATGTCCGGTTTTCACACATTTGTGTGTTAATATAGTGTGAATATTACGCGTCTTTTACGCCGGGTGGATGGGCATCCGGCGTCCGATGCACCCCAATTATTTGCAGCACGCTACTCTACGCACCCCCAACGCACTCCGCAAGCCCCGCCTCCATCCGCGTCGGAAGCGATAGTAAGTGTTGTTGTGTGCGCACATCGTGACAACATTACACGGTGGCAATTGCAATTAGCGGTGGATAATGTGAAGGCGTTTTCGAAATCGACAGAGAATGGGGCGGGGGTTGCGGAGTGCATTGGCGGTGCATAGAATAGCGTGTTCCTGGGGTTCTGGCTGCATCGGACGCCGTATTCCCACCCATCCGGCACGGAATGTCCGGTTTTCACACATTTGTGTGTTAATATAGTGTGAATATTACGCGTCTTTTACGCCGGGTGGATGGGCATCCGGCGTCCGATGCACCCCGAATCTCACCAACACGCTACTCTACGCACCCCCAACGCACTCCGCAAGCCCCGCCTCTTTCCGCGCAGGTCCTACGTTCCATTGTATGTATATACATACGTACATGTACTGCTCCGAAACCAGCCCAAACTTAATGAGTGCACAAGTGTAAATGGGGGGGGGGGGGGGGGGGATGTGGCGGCGGGGCATCCACTCACACATACCCCGGCGATGCATGACAGATATTACATGCCGTGGCGGGTCGGCGGGCCGACCCGGCGGGCCGACCCGGCGGGGGGGGGGGGGGGGGGCGTCTATTCAACTACACGTGCGACAGTGTCGTTTCGTGGAGCAGTATATGTGCCCGGCCTCATTTATACCGCCCCCTACCTGCGCTGCATGGTCCACCCCTACGAATTACTTAGCACAAACCGCCATTACTTAATAGGAACCTAGCACAGCCAGGCTTATATGCCCGCTTTGCCGATCAACTTCTACGCACTTTCCGTCCCTCAACCGCCGGACATGGGGGTTAAGCCGCCAGCCTCGGCAGTTGCTTAGCCAGACTTGGCATCCCGTACCGTGTCCATGGCTTCGCAGCTCTGTCGCCGGCACACGCCGAGTCCGGCGCTTGATGCCGCGGGGTTGCGCACGCATGCACGCACGGTAATACGCCGCCGACCCCGCCACGCTTACTTCCACCATCTTCGCCAGCCGCAGCTTCGCACGCCGTTCCGCCGACATACGAAACGCACGAATCCCCCCCCCCCCCCCCCCCCCCCCCCCCCCCGTCCCCGCGTCATGTATAATATATTCGAGGCGACTATGCGGGGCGCAGCACACGCCGCGGCGTGGGTCGGCGGAGCGGCATGCGGCGGGAGCCCTAATGGCCGGGCAGTATCCACACCCACACAAGCACCGCCGCTCACCTCCGACGCGGATGAACCACCTCCCAAAGGAAACATGCCGGTTGGTGGTAAGCGCAGCAGGCGTAGGGTGCCGGCGCCGGTACCGGTGCGACGGAGCTGTCGCGTCAGGAACCGCATCGCATGTGGAGCAACACATGGCGGTGCCGGCCCCACCTATGTCTAGGGCCACCTCCTCACAACACCCCGCCACGACGGCGTCGGCCACCGCCGACGGCGCCGTTGCGGGGGGGGACGCCCTGCCAGGCGACGATGATGCGCCTGGTGCGCCGCGTCAGGAGGCGGAGGAGGCCGTGGTCGAGGCGACTGATCGGGCTGAGGGGGTTGTCGATGCGAGCGAGGCGTGGTTATGAGCATGCGTTGTCCATCTGGATTCTGATGTACGGAATCTTTCTACCACGGTGTTGAATTTCCTGCATCGCAGACCATATTTCATCAGTCCATGGCTACCGGACAACCACGGCGAACCTATCGGGAGGCTAACGAGCTCACCTTCATGATCGTTATCCATATTAGAGTGCACGTCGTGGACGAATCGTGGGGGATGGTGTTGGTGTAGTAGTAGATGTCGTCCGGGCGGTATCCGTCGTACTTCACACAGGTAAGGTGGTACTTGAGGAGCATGTTGGGCTTCACAGTCTTGGGGATGCGAACCCGGTGAGGCAGCAGGGTCTTCGCGGAGTCCATGCTATCAATTTCGAAGAAGAAGAAGTTTCCATGGCCAAGGCGCGACTGGAAGACGGCGTTGTTCAGATCCCTTCGTTCCTGGCGCACTCTCTCGAGGTGTACCTTCTACTCAGCTCTGACCTGACGCCTCACCAGTTGCTGATGTTGACGGTGCACTTGACGTCACACCGGTTCCCCGGGTACTCTCTAAATGAAATCCTCCCGGGGTTTAAGCTGTGTATAGCGGGGTCACAATCCTAAGATGCAACTACCGAAACGAGCGCGAATTGTGATTAGTATCCGGTTGATACAGTCAAATATAACGTCATTTGATGAAAACTCAGAGCCCACGTGACCACCCGTCTCGCCAACCCATCCCGCCCCACCGATGCCAATCGAACACACCGGCCGGCACCATCACGCGCATACCGCGGTAGCAGCGCGCTAACATAGGCATATGGTGGCGTTCAGGTGCCTCGTCTTGTGTGTCTCGGGCAGGGATGGGGCTGGCGGCGGGATGATGAGGGAGGAGCGCGAGCGGTCACGTGCTAATATTACGCACGTAGCGCGTGCCACGTCGCCAAAAAGAGTTGCCAGCTATACATCTCGGATTTGAGACCCGTTTTCGGTCTTCAGAAACGAGTACCTACGCGAACCGGTGTGGTTCCTCTGGCGTCATGTCCTTTGTGCAAATCTCGCGAGCTTGGTCTCTGAGTGCTTTGCCCGCCGCGCATATGGGACAGTGGCTGAATCGCTTCACCTTCGGCGTGGTGACATCCGGGAAGTCTTCCTTCCAAGTCCGGCGGAAAGTGTCGAACGATGCGAGCTTCACTTCGCTCTCGGTAGCCAAATCTACAAAGGGGCAGGGGCATGATAGGTCGGTATACAAATAAGAACTCATAATGCGAGACAGAAAAGTTCGGTCTAAAGTGGGTCGAAATAATTATATCGATAGTGGGTGAATAATTATGTAATCAGCAGGGCGAAACAATCTGTCATCAGTGTGACGAAACGGTATGTCAATAGTGGGACAAAACCGTCTCTTAGCAGTGGGACAAGACGTTCTCTCTGCAGTGGGACGATATCGGCTAATTATGTGGGACGAATACTTTTGTGGTCGGTGGGACGAAACGGTATGCCATGAGCGGTGCGAAACGTTATGTCATCAGTGGGACGAAATCGGTCCGGCGTCGGTGGGACTAAACGTTCTAGCGATAGCGGGACTAAACGGTTTGTAAATAGAGGGACGAAACGGTTTGTCATCAGCGAGACAAAACGACCTGTCGTCAGTGGGACGAAACGGTTTGTCATCCGCGGGACAAAACGGTCTGTCATCAGTGGGACGAAACGGTTTGTCATCAGCGGGACAAAACGGTCTGTAATTAGCGGGACAAAACGGTTTGTCATCAGTGGGACGAAACGGTTTGTCATCAGCGGGACAAAACGGTTTGTCATCAGTGGGACGAAACGGCTTGTCATCAGCGGGACAAAACGGTTTGTCATCAGCGGGACAAAACGGTCTGTCATCAGCGGGACGAAACGGTTTGTCATCAACGGGACGAAACGGTCTGTCATTAGTGGGACGAAACGGTTTGTCATCAGCGGGACAAAAACGGTATGTAATTAGCGGGACAAAACGGTTTGTCATCAGCGGGACAAAACGGTTTGTCATCAGCGGGACGAAACGGTTTGTCCTCAGTGGGACGAAACGGTTTGTCATCAGCGGGACGAAACGGTCTGTCGTCAGCGGGACAAAACGGTATGTCATCAGTGGAACAAAATGGGCCTCACCACGGAGAATGGCGTTGTCGTCTTTGGCCCACGACTTGTAGTAGTAGTAGACGCAAATCTTGGTCATCCAGGGAGGTAGGTGCTTCTTGAAGGTCTCGCTGTTTCCGTCATGAAAAGGCATGATCTCGACGTGACCGAGGTCATCCGAGAAGAAGTGCTCGAGAAACATGCGCACATGCTCCCCCGGTCCGGTTTGTCTGCTCTCGTATTGCTTGCGCTGCCTGATGTACGTGGGTTCGTTATCCACCACCGACCGCTAGATCACGAGACGTCTGTGTTTCGAGACCTGATGCAAGGCCTCCCACGCACGCCCACACGTGTAGATGGGGCCCCGATGGTCGAAAGAGCGCAAGTAGCCACCGTGATCAAACATGTAATCGAACTTGTCGGATGCCGACTCGTAGCCACCCCTGAGAACCTGCGCGAGCCGGTCAAAGGAGCGGTTCTGATTGCCAGAGTATACGGTCAACGCACGGTCCAACACGGCATCAACGCGGGCCTCTCGGCACTGTGTGTATAGCTTGTGCACGCACTTGCGCGAACAGCATGGCGACTGCTCGCTAGCCTCCTTGGCGAGCATGAGGCGGATACAATCGCGAGAGGTGCGCTTGCTGATCAGAGACGAGACCTTGCCATTATCGCTTTCGGCGACCTCATCGGAGCCCTTGCCCCACGTGTACTTCCTTTTCTCAGGCTCCTTACGATCACTCGCACGCGCGTCGCACTCACACGAGTACCCGCTGCGGCACAAACACGGCGGTAATGTAACTGTAGTGTCCGACGCGCCGGATCCTGGAGAAGAGGCCATGCTTTCGACCGCCGCCATGCTCCAGCGTGGGGCGAGTGGGGGAGGGGGGGGGGGGTGAAGGACTGTGATCTGTGGTGAGGAAGAGTGACGGCCGATGACCGTTCTCGGACGCGCCGTTGACCGGGGTGCATAATATCCAGCTACGGGTCAAAATAATTGAACCTGATGACTCAAATACCGTATTATTTCGTGTTTCCTTCGTATGTCGGTAATAGTTCTATACTAGTAAGTACACCCGAATCCAGTCCAAGGAATATATCATCCCATGAAGGAATATTATTGCCACGCCACTGTACTCTCGTACCGTTATGACTCTCGAGTAGGGAATATTTTATCTTCCTGTAATAGCAATATATAGTCGCAGTAGTTAGCCCTGTATATTCGTCGCGGTGCAAAATACATGAACATGATGACGACGACGAGGTACACTATAGTGTGCGCACGCGCGCCGTTGGTCCAGCAGGGGTCAGAGCGGCGGCAGACAGAAACCACGTCATTTCCACCTCTCCCTCACCGCTTCCCACCAAGAAACCCGCTCATCTACCGCGTCAACCTACCTACCGCCAGTATGGCGCCGAAGAAGAACGAGCCTGCCAAGGACAAGGAAGACAAGGACGACGCCACCCCAGGTGAGTTGCGCGCGCGTACAGTAGCTGCCTGCCTGCTCGACGCGTGATACAGCCAGATCTAGCGAGTTCGGTTAGGGTTCCCTGTAGAAGCGGTGTAATCTAGGACCACTCGAGGTGTAGGCAGACGAGTGGGAGCGTACAATAGCCGCCTGCCTCCTCGACGCGTGATACGGCCAGATCTAGCGAGTTCGGTTAGGGTTCCCTGTAGAAGCGGTGTAATCTAGGACCACTCGAGGTGTAGGCAGACGAGTGGGAATAGAAACCCAAACGAGACGAGGGGCATCAGGGTCTTGCACGGTAGTATTACGTCCCATCGAGGCAGCTGCGGCAAGTTCAGTAAGGATGCTAATTGGTGGTGGGAGGGGGTGGGGGTGAAGAGCGGCCAGGTGGAACCTGTGCATTTACTCCGCCGTAAGGAGTGGTTTAATATTAGTGTGAAGCGCAGTACTTAAAGACATTACATTATTAAACCGCGGTACATAATGTATTGAAAATATGTTTGTCATCAGTGGGACGAAACGGTTTGTCATCAGTGGGACGAAACGGTTTGTCATCAGTGGGACGAAACGTTCTGTCATCAGTGGGACGAAACGTTCTGTCATCAGTGGGACGAAACGGTATGTCATCAATGGGACGAAACGGTCTGTCATCAGTGGGACGAAACGGTTTGTCATCAGTGGGACGAAACGGTTTGTAATCAGTGGGACGAAACGGTTTGTCATTAGTGGGACGAAACGGTATGTCATCAGTGAGACGAAACGGTCTGTCATTAGTGGGACGAAACGGTCTGTCATCAGTGGGACGAAACAGTTTCTCATCAGTGGGACGAAATGGTCTGACAGAATATGATATTTATAGGTCGAAGATCCAAGCGGACATCAAAACCTACTGAGAAAGCAAAAGAATTCGATGCGCTCGGAGCGCTAGTCGGGAGAAAACACAAGGCGCCATCTTCTGTGCCCGAGCAGCCGGCGGCGAAGAAGAGCCGTATAGCCTCAGCTTCTGCAGCTAGAGCGGGCGATGAGGCATCAGGTAACCCCTGGAAACCGAGCATTTTAGGAGGTAGAGTGCCGGCTTACGGCACGCACTCGCAAGGAGAAAGATCGGCCGCCGCTATTTTGACGGCCCGAATCAAAAGCGGCCAGGTCCTCTCAGATGCTCAAATGCAGACAGCGCGAAGGCGAATCGATTACGAAAAGCTCATGCAAGCTTACTATCAATCAGGTCCTTGCCTCTCCAATCATATGATTTTTGTGAGTGCACTGTGTCATATCGACATTGTTTGAAATCATGTGTGTTGACAGGTTCGAAAGGACGCGCACATGAGCCAGTAGCGACTAAAGCTTCAAAGGAATCCAAGGGAAAAGAAAAGTTTCAGAACGATTGTGACTCCAGGTAATTGTGACTGAAAGTATCAATCCCTGCCTTTGTGAGTGCACTGTGTCATATTTACATTGTTTGAAATCATGTGTGTTGACATGTTCGAAAGGACGCGCAAATGAGGACGCGCACATGAGCCATTAGCGACTCAAGCTCCAAAGGAATCCAAGGGAAAAGAAAAGGTTTCAGAGACGATTGTGACTCCAGGTAATTGTGATTGAAAGTATCAATCCCTGCCTTCTCACCCCCTTCGATTAATTTCTCGCCAACGAGTTATCTGACGTTCCAACAGGTCGTAAATTGGCGCAGGCAACCGCGTCGGAAGTAGCTGGTAAATCGGGATCCCCAGGTACAAAAATCACGTTTGACTTTGATGGTGTATGGCGATACCATTCAGTAGTTAATCTTGACGCCCATTGCAGGTGTGTTGAGTACTCTCTACTCATTCTTTATAGGTTCCCCGAATCAAGCCTCTTCTTTGTCTAAAGGCCCATCTCAAGTACCGGAAACAGAGCATGAGCCTGAAATAGAGCACACTGAGCCGGAGCCGGAGCCCGAGCCGGAGCCTGAAACAGATTCCAATGAGCCCGAGCCAGAGCCTCGGCATGAGCCTGAAACTGAGCCCACTCAGATGGAGCCGGAGCCGGAGCCCGAGCCGGAGCCCGAGCCCACTCGGCTTGACCCGGAGCCTGAACCGGAGCCAGAGGCCGAGCTCGAGACATCAGCGCCGACTACCGGGCAAGCGTCCGGTTCTGGAGCCTCTGGTTCTCGAGCCCCTATTGCCGAGGCTCCGAGAAGGGTTCCTGAATTCCTCAGTATGTGCACGGATGAAGAGGTCTTCGGCACAGAGGAAGAACAGAGGCAACGGGCGGCAGAGAAGCGTAAGCAAGCTCTCGACATCACCGGCACTCCTGGACCCGATAGGAAGACATAGCTGATGACGGTCGCCTCTTACGACGACTTCTTTGACGAGAGGGACGGATCCCAAGAACATGACTCCTACAGCGACTTCACTTCGCGGAGCTGGACTATCCACTGGTTCAAGAACACAAGTGCTGAGGTACAGATCTATTTGTACATCGAATTGCACAAGGCGAGCCTGCTGACTGGCAAGGACTTTTTCGATGATCCGGAGGGGCCATTTCTCGCGTGTATCGGAAAGATCAAGGACGTCGAGCTGGACTCGGCCGGAAACTACGGGGTGAGTAAAGCGTATATATAGTCTCTGAATTCGTGTCAATTTCGTGTATCAATAAGTATAAATATTCTTATGCTTGTTACCGCAGATATCTCTTGAACCTTATCGCTTGACACTGCACAAGGAGTTCAGGATCGATGTCAGCTTTGAGAGGTTGCTACTCCACGCGATCCAACCGCCACTCTTCTTCCAGCCGCGGTTCCAGTCTTACTACGCATGGACTTTGGTCGAGCGCAATGTGCTGTCGCAGGCGCTGACAGGTTTCGCGTCTGGTCAGATTGACATCGATGACTTGGCTAACATTGACAAGGATTTTAAGAACGCGCTTCCATTCGTCGACACGTTGGCCGTCCCGCCGGCCTTGAATGGCTTCCACCACACCGGTGCCGTCGACTGGATCTCTTACGGCCACCTCAGAGTCGAGATTGCTGATCCAGAGGTGAAGACAACTCACGGTGGCGACATCAACATGTTATACGCCGACAGAGTCAACCTCGTCCTCGACAAGGATACGGGGCTGCCTTACATTTTCAGCTTCCCATCCGATAACTTCGTCGCACCGCCGCCAAAATTTGAATTCCGTTCCCCAAAGCTGCAAGACTGCAATATGGTGGCGCAAAGCTACAAGGTAAAAGCCTATCGCGACATGTTGTACCTATCCGGATCAAATATGTGTAGACAAATCTAAATCAATACACAATGCAACTTACTGACATCCATTTCTTGCATTTGTTATTCAGAGAAATCCTTCTCTATCCGCCGAGAATTTCTCAGTGTCCTTTCCAGTGGTTGCCAAGAGTATGACCTCAAATTTCCGCGTAGTGTATGAGCCCCTCGCTCTGACCATGGCCAACTTCAAGGAGCTAGTCGCAGCACACGAAGGCGGGGAGAAGCCGAGGTTGGCTGATTCAAGTTCCTACAAGCCAGAGATCGACGTAATCATCGAGTTTCTGGGCGCCCACGGCGTGCGTCAAACCAACATCGACGGCAGCCACAGACGGGAGGCGAAGCGCATGGTGAAAGATAATTATCCGGATATCTACAAAGCCAACAAAGGCATCCACCTCACGTCGGACAAGATGTACATCGGCCTCTCGCCGGAAGTCTGCCGCTACATGTCTATGAAGCTCAACGAGGCGGGTCACACCGTCGTGGGAGACACGTCCATGCACAAACTCCTGGTGAGTGACCCATTCTCCCAAATTATTATTAAGCTGACCGTGGCAGCAAATAGGCGTAAAGTGTGACAAAAGTCGTTCTGTTGTCAGCGGTTTAAAAATATGTGTCAGTGGGACGAAACGGTCTGTCAGCAGTGGGACGAAACGGTCTGTCATCAGTGGGACGAAACGGTCTGTCATCAGCGGGACAAAACGGTCTGTCATCAGCGGGACAAAACGGTATGTCATTAGTGGGACGAAACGGTTTGTCATCAGTGGGACGAAACGGTCTGTCATCAGTGGGACGAAACGGTTTGTCATTAATGGGACGAAACGGTCTGTCATCAGTGGGACGAAACGGTTTGTCATTAATGGGACGAAACGCCTGTCATCAGTGGGACGAAACGGTTTGTCATCGAGGTACAATCGTTCGGAATTTTGAAATCGGTGCAATTGTTTCTGCAGAACCTTCGCAGATGTTTCAAGAGCTGGTATGCAGAGCAGGATGCAAATCGCCCCGGCTTTAGGGCACTTCCGCAAATCAGAGTCGTGAAGGAGTTCAAGAAGTATGAAGTTCTTCAAGTTGAACTTGAGAAGATCGGCATCAAAGATGAGAAGAGCAGCGAGTTCTCAAATTTGATTGACCTCTGCTCGCGCCCACGACGGTAAGCTGCGTACATGATGAAAATTTATCGTGTTGTTAATGCTGCTAGATTCTGACAATTGATTTGCGCAGTGTTTTTGAGCCCCTTGAGCAGATTTCTGAAGCCTACCGGCATGTGGACCTCGGGGTTCGAGGATGGGACGAAGCCAGCACCAAACTCGGAGACCTATTTGTGTACTACCAGCAAGAACTCGATAGAGTCGAGCGTCTCAATTGCGGCAGGCAACTCACCCAGAAGGAAGTGAGGAAGGTTTACGAAGCAATTCGGAAGCCTATCAATGCAATCCTCGATAATAAGAAGTACGGCTTCGGCAAAGACAGAGCTCACTTCCGAGTCGCCCTCATGGAGGTAAGTTGTGACCGACCCCAGTGTCAATCACATGGAATACTATCATTGATTCCTTTCTCCGTACTGAAGTTTGTTTTTCGACCCAGGATGTTGGCTTTGGACCACATGCGCCCTGGCTAGACGAGCCGTCTCTTGCCAAGCAGAGCGACAGCGCGGATCTCCCTGTGGGCCAGATGTACCTGGTGGTTGGACTGCTCATCCAAGGCGAGCACAGTGTGACCCCGAGCCTCTACGAGCTGGTGGATGACATAAAGCATGCCGGCGACAATGGCCCCATGGCTGTTACGCACACCAACGCGGAGTGGCTCGCGATGATTGAGACCTGGAGGTTTCGCGATCTCTTGCGTCGAGCAAGCATCAAGCTCATGAATGTCATTGACACGGCCAAGGGCAGGGAGACAATCCAACTGCTGACGCCGGACGAACCGGCCAGGAATTGGGGGAAATATCTCTCGGACCACATCATCGATTGGGATGTGCAAGACAAAGTGTCGGATGAGCAAGCGGCCGCTCGCCTTGACGCCATCACCAAGTTCCGAGCCAAGGTTGATGACCTCGGCCCAACAGGCTTCCCCAAAAAGTTCCAGGATTTGTTCAAAGGTGCTCATCGCTCCGGTCCTTTGATGGTCTTGCTGACCCCTCCTGCCAGATGGGGGGACATGAAATCCGCCGATTGTCTCACACCACTACCGGTTCGAGAGCATATCGCGGCCATCAACACCACCATCAGGAGTGAGGCATATCGCATCAAGAATCAGATGCCGGACTTGGTCATCTCCGTCTTCACAGAGTTTGCTCTTTTGGCATGTGCGCCGGAGCTTATCGCGGTTTCCGCTCCGA
This sequence comes from Tetraselmis striata, assembly GCA_006384855.1. NCBI lineage: Eukaryota > Viridiplantae > Chlorophyta > Chlorodendrophyceae > Chlorodendrales > Chlorodendraceae > Tetraselmis > Tetraselmis striata. The sequence continues at coordinate 78,259 of VCJN01000871.1, forward strand.
ATGTTTCTGATGAGCTGTGGATATCGATGAAGGTAACTAAGATCTTGTGCAATCACAAATGCTCTTCAATCAAATTTTCGTTGTGAGCTATTAACCCGAATCTGTTTTCTAATACACACAGGCCTCGGCACTTCCGGTGATGCCCAAGGGCCATGAGGTCGACAAGGATGACAAGGTGTGGTTGAACACGGAGCTTTGCAAGACTTGCATTGTGGAGGGGAACTTCAAGGCTCCCGCGACAAAACAAGCCGTCGCGGACGCCATGTCGGCAGTTCGTGCCAGAAAGGCAACAGTCTTCATTGCCGACGCGCTTTTCGGAGCTGGTTCGCACACATGGGACTCGAAGGATGCTGCGTGGGGTACGGACGACTTCAACGACGTGTTTGCTTTCGCCAGGCAAGACAACCCTCCACAACCCCGGTGCGTAGATGACTGTGCTTTCATTTATCTCATTCCCGATTTTCCCCCGCGCAGGCAGTTGAATATCCTGACTGGATCTTCTGACGTCCACACTGGTCTCGATGGGTGCCATTTCTTCATTCACCTCTCGGACCAGCAACTTGGATCCGCAATCACAGCCCTTCAAAAACAAGCTGAGGACCTCATCTATCACGTCCTGACTTGGGCCAAGGATTGCGGGATGAAGATGGGCAGCTCTCTGCGTCACGACGCTGAGTACTACCTCTACGTCAGGAAGCCCCCGCCAAGCATCGTAGCTGACAACATCCGTTTCGATGATCCCCGAAGGTGAGATTTGATCCGTGGAAAATAGCCGGCTTGTATTTATTTACTCGCTAAGCCGGTTGTGCCTTTTCAGGTTCTCTACATCCATCATGTTGGGTCACTTCAAAGACAGTTCGAAATTGAAGGACGAGAACAGACAGACGGTGAACAAGTACCAAAAGCCTATCGCTCTCTTCGCCAAGCACCTTAAGATGGCGGCAACAGACGGGACAACAATCGTCGACGTCACAGCCGGAACCGGGACAACCGCGGTGCGTGAGGGGTGCAACCCGGGTGAGTGTCTTAATGGGATCAACATAAACAAATTAACGCCTTGTGCGGTTTGCCACGCCTTTTCCAGGTCGCTGCGGCCTTTTCCGTGTGGTGGGGCCATATGGATCATAGCTACTCGTTCACACACAGGAACTTGAAGACGATCCTCATTGACAACCAGAAGACGCAAATAGCTGGGATGAAGTCCAGGATGACCTCATGGTTCAAAGAGAAGCCATGGGACGAGACTCAAAGACTGCGTCCAAGTGACTTCGAGAAGTGGCCGGATCTACCCCTTCCAATGACCGAGTTAGAGGAGCGGGAAGAGCGTGCAGCGGCGGGGAAGAGGAGGCAAGAGGCGGCAGAGCGCCGAGGGGATTATGTGATCGAAGATGATATGTAGTACAATTCCGCAAAATTAGCCGCTCATATGTTTTGTCCCGGTTTTGACAGAGTTTCAGCCCCGGACGGCACAAACTACTTGTAGCCATCACGGCCCCCGCTCTTTTTTGTCCCAGTTTGGACAGAGTTTCAACCCCCGATGGCGCAAACTTCTTGTAACCATCCCGTTTCCTTCACTCTTTTGATTTGTCCCTGCTTGGACGGAATTGGTTTCCCCGACTTGGCACAAAATGAACCAACCGGCATTCATATTAGCTTTCAATCCCACTGCTGCCCCAAACCCTAATTTAGACCTAACCACAATGCACCGCGTGCCTCGGGGCAAAATAGGTTGCATTACTGTTGGCGGCCGTTTAGGCAGCGATCCAGTAATAGAAAGCCATGGGTAGGCGACGTTCCGTTATATTCAACCAGCAAATTGCCGAACCATCAATTGCAGAATTCTGCAACAGTCATTGAAGGCCGGTTACGGAATTTCCAACCAGTTGTATATATAATTACATGAGCTAGACGGAACATTCAAGAAATCCACACAGAAATCCAGAAGGAAATCCAGAAGGAAATCCAGCTACGGGCCAACAGAGGCAGGAACCGCCATGGTAGCCTCCGACCAGGCATCGCCACCAGCCAGCCGCCGCTCCACGCAGTAGGGACGCTCTCCCCAGCACACAATCCCGGGCCACTCCAATAGCGGCACTAGGCCGAATGTAATGTGAAGGCGCCGACAGGAATGGAGCGTCGAAGTTGAGGTCTCGCAGCAAGGAGCGGAAGTGGGGGGGGTCCAACCCAGAACGGGGCGCCACGGGCGTGCAACAGACGCATGCCACCCAACGCCAGATGCGTCGCCAGCTCGGTCGCGTCCTTTTCCGCCAAACGTAGAACGCCTTCCCCAGCACAACATCCCGGGCCACTCCAATAGCGGCACTAGGCCGAATGTAATGTGGAGGCGCCGACATGACAGGAAGGGAGAGGGTGCTCAAAGAACAGCGAACATGGACTTGACCGGACCAGCAGCGACGTAAGACGCCGGTGTCCAGCGCACGTTGTTCCGCCCAGCGCCAGATCCGCCGCCAGCTCGGCCGCGTCCCCTTCCGCCGAAAGTAGGACTCCCTTCCCAGCACAACATCCCGGGCCACTCCAATAGCGGCACTAGGCCGAATGTAATGTGGAGGCGCCGACAGGACAGGAAGGGAGAGGGTGCTCAAAGAACAGCGAACATGGACTTGACCGGACCAGCAACGACGTAAGACGCCGGTGTCCAGCTCACACTGCTCCTCCGCGGCAGTGGCAGCACGGGCGGGGCCAAGGCAACCAAGGCGCCACCCGTGCACAATCCCCGCCCCCATCCCCAGCCGGGGGTGGAGGCGGAGGAAGGGCCCGCGATTCCGAGGGCCGAGGACGGTCGTCGGGCCCGCCCAGGCGGCGGTGGGTGGGTGGGCAAATCGAAGAGTCACCGTCTAAAACATTGCCATCAAACACCCGGGTTTGACCCCGGTCTGATTTCACTGTAACTCCGGCCTGATTTCACCACTCCGGTCATGTACCGGAGTGATGAATTACAAAAAAGGCCGGTAGTAATCCACCGAAGTCAGTGCCGGGTATTTTGATGGCAGTGTTTTAGACGGTGATCCAACAGTGTTGGAAATTCCGTCACTAGCCTTCAATTAGTTTTGCGAAATGCTTCGGCAATTTGCTTGATGACTATAACAGAGCGTCGCCTACCCAGGGCTTTCCGTAACTGGATTGCTGCCTAAACGGCCGTCGTAGAGACGCTGCAAGGGTTTCACTGGTGCCAGTCCTGTCCCGGCGGCGGAAAAACAATCCACCGAAGAAGTAGTACTATATAAAAGCTGCACTGGTGCCATTCATGATGCTGTACTCCCGCGGTGGCTGGCGATTGCAGCAGGCCAGTACCGGTAGGCGATTGCCGGGCGGCAACGCGGGAGCAGCGGGCGGCTTTTATTTGTGATGACGGTGGATTGCCGACAGTAGCTGTGGCGATCCGGCCGGTCGCGGCCACCCGCTGACGACAGGCTGCTGCATCGTATCGGCAAACACGCACAGCTTCACATCCGCACTCCACTTCTACCAGGAGTTGGACGCTCCGCCTTGCTGCACGAGCTGAAGGCCCGGCCGTGACGCAGCCGGGCTTCCCGCTCGGACTTCACCGCAACCAGGGCGCAAGGCCCCGAGGTTTGCACTCGTTTGTACTCGCCTCCCCCCCCCCCCCCCCCGGCCCCCGCCCCACTTCCCCCCTCTCTCTCCCTGCCCCTCTACCTCCGACCCTTTGCGAGGGGAATATATATTTTAGCCCTGAGGCGTGGTTCCCATCGCAGGCGGGGGGCCTTGGCTGCCGAGCGGGGTGTGCCCACGACTGATGCGACCCGCCCCATGGACCGAGGTCAAGCAGCTTTGGCCTGGGTGGGTCCCCCTGCCCCCAACCGCCACCCTTCTCCTTCCTCCACATTAACCCCGTCCTCATGCTTCCGTTCTATATACCACTGGCACCAGGTGCGATTTGCATGCCCTGATGCTCCCTCTCCTGGCTCCCTGGCTCCAAGCCCATGCTCCTTCAGCATGGCAGCGTGGCTGCCTTTGTCCACGCCCCTGCGGAAGTGCCCCCCCCCCCCCCCCCCCCCCCCACATGATTCCATGTGGCTGCATGATGTTACTCGAGGCCTGCACTGATGTCGCGAGGCACCCGCTCACACCTGCTGCTGTTCTGCCACCCTTGTTATGACCCCCGGCGTTGCAGCGCCCGCGGCGACGGCTCCGGCACCTACTCGCCATCAGCGTGAGCCCCCCCCCCCCCCCCCACTGCCAACCCACGCCGAGGGAGGGATCGCATACCTGCCATGTGCATGATGGATTGCGGCTGCTGGCTTTAGACACTGTGGCCCCGGCACACCCCTCAATCTCCCCGCATCCCCCCCCCCCCAGGCGCGAAACCTGGTGCCGTACGACGTGTCCCGCCTGGAGGCCACCTCGGTGTTCTTTGTGCTATGGAGCCTGGAGGCCATGCCGCGGCCCGAGTTTGAGGCCATCTCCGCTTGCCGCGGGCGCGACGGCGACGCCGCCAACCCGCCAGGCGGACTGCCGCCCAGCGAGCTGGAGCTCCGCCGCCGGGCGGAGTGGCTGTACAGCAGCGAGCAGGTGGTGTGCAGCCTGAACCCGGACTGGGTGGCGCTGGGCCGCGCGGGCGTGTCGCGGTGGCCCGAGCACAGCAGCACCAGCGGGCAGCTGCGCGCCTGCGTGTTTGTGCGCCACGCGGGCGGCCAGACTGCGTCGGACAACTGCCCGCACTGCGGCCGCGCGCGCTGCAGCTGTGCCCCCGGTGCGACGCCTCGCTCCGCCCTCGTTTGCTTCAGGGTGCATAATGGGGTTGACCTCGGGAGACAGAATCCTGCAGGCGAGCCGGGCCCTGTGGTGGCGGTCAGGTGGGAGGGATACCACGCTTGAGGGACCGCCAGCTCCCCCCCCCCCCCGGAGGCTGTGCCCTGTCCCGTGAAACGGCCGCTGTAACCTCACATGAGACCCCCCCCCCCCCCCCCCCCCCACCCCCCCCTCCCTCCGTTCCCCCCTGCCCTGCTATTTGGCCTGCAGATGCAGCGCAGGGCTCCGGGCCCCCCTCTACTCGAGGGTCCACGGACGGGGCGCAGGCGACCGGGGGACCTGTGGATGGAGGCGCAGGCAAGGCAGCCGCTCGGGGCGGCAGGGGCGAGGCAGGCCAGGCAGGTGAGGGTGCTGTCTTCGCGCCGCTTTGCCTGCGCGATGCCTGTCGGATGCGGGGTCAGGGGGGGCAGCCCCCTGCAGTGCGCCTGTTAGACGGAAGCTGGGTTGCTGTGTACGTCACAGGCCGAGAAATATCTGCGGGTATATGTATGCATGTCACCTCACCTGAGAAACACCCCGGGGTATGTCTCCAAAGGGCCTGGTGTGGGCATCGAGGGGTGGGCATTGGCAGCGGTGGGATTGCAGGTTGTCATGGGGGTGGCTGTGTGGGGAGGCATATATGCCCAGGGTATCTGCCTAGGGTACACCTGCGCTGAGAAAGATACCATTGACAAGTATCCGGGAAACCCGGGACAAAACGGGGGAGGAGGGGGGGGCAAGGGCGCAGGGGGCCGCCCACGCATGCGTCTCTTGGAAGTGAGAGGACCATGCATGGGTGCGGAGTCAAGCCAGTGCAGAGGGTGCGCCAGGCGTTTTGGTCTCTCAGAGGGCTGCGGAGGCTGCCTAGCTGCAACGTACCAGGGCAGCAGCTGCCTGACGCGTCTCCGCTTGCGCCGTGTCAGCAGCGCCTGCGGCGGCCCACACAGCGTATGGGTGCCGCCGCACCGATGATAGCCTCAAAGTGGGTTTCCATGCAACCTGTAAGAGCCCTCGGCATTTTTCCCCACCGTAGTTTCGTCTACATTTAACTTCTGGCACGTACCTGTAGGGCAGATTTTTCTTCGCAGTGCTATTACTAGCATGCCGGCGCATGTAGGAGCGGCAGGAGTGATAATTGCTGCCGAAGATCGGCCCTGACTGGCAGCTGGGCGGCTGTGGTGGTGGTGGCGCGGGAGGTGGTGGTGGTGGTGGGGGGGGGCACTGACTGGAGCCCCCCGTGCGTGCCGGTCACAACAGGGGACCTGGGTGAGGGGGAGGAAGGCGCCAGCACGCCTTCGCGCGGGGATCCTGCCACGCTGGGCGGCCTCCTGCGCGAGCACGCGGCGCGGCAGGCAGGGGGGGAGTGGATGGAGATGGTGGCTGACGCGGCGTTTGACCTCGACAACCTCACCTACCTGGGGCCCAGCCCCCCGGAGGCTCGCGCCGACCGCGCGTTGCCGCCCAACAGTCTGCTGCTGCAGCTCACGGACGGCTACTACCTGTTCCCTACCACCCCAAGTCTGGCTGCGGAGCGTCCAGCCGGCGGCAGCGCTGGCCGCGCCTCGTCCGCGTCGCTCAAGGCGTACAGCGACGGGCACATCCGCGAGATGCTGACCGCCAAGATGCGGCGCAGCACGACCAACTTGGGCAATCTGGAGGGCGCGAGCGGCGCCGCCTCCAGCAGCGGAGGCTCGCTCAGCAGCAGCACCGCCCCTGCCTTCGCCTCTGCCTCTGCCGCCCCGGCGCAGCCTCCCTCTCCCGGGCCGTCGTCCTCCGCGCTGCCCAAGATACTGAGCGCAGCTGAGGCGTTTGAGGCAGCCAGCTGGCTGTGCTCGCAGCGCCGGCAGGTGCACGAGGTCCGGCAACGCCGCCTGCAGGCCCGTGCGGCGCTTGAGGAGGATGTGAAGGTCCGGCGACGCCGCCTTCACGCCCCATGCCCTCCTTGGCCCTGACTGGCACCCCGGGCTCTTTACTCTCCTATCTATCTACCGGCCCACCTGCACCGCAGGACAAGTGCCACCAAGCCTGGAGTTTGTGCTGGCCACATTGCACACTGTTAAGCTCGGCCGTAGGTTGACGGGGAGGGGTGGGGGGGGAGTCCGGGGGGGTCCGGGGGGAAGAGGGGCGCAAATTGCTTGACCAATGTGCTGTGAGAGCTGTGGTCTACGCAAGGGATCATCGACTGCATGTCGTTGCTGTCGCTGCAGCGCACTGACGCGAGGTCGCCTGATGCGCACAGGGGAGGCAGCTGTACGAGGACCAGCAGGCTGCGGTATTTGAGCAGCGCCGGAGCGCGGCAGCCTGCTCGGCGCGGGTGCAAAGCTCGAGGTGACACGCGTCCCCTTGCCAACGCCCCGCGCGGCCTTGATTAGTAGGGATCCTGAAACCTCCGGGCGCATTGTTATCAAAGCATTATTTTCGGGTTGAGCAGATCAGACTTTTACTCTGGTTGCCTTGGGGTGGATCGGCACTGCTGCTGCCAAGCCGGATGTCAGAGCGCAAAGGGCACTTGGGTGCCGATGGCCAGCTTGCTGCAATGGCCGCCTTTAGCCATGCATTTCACACGGGCAGTAGCCCCTGGTAGTGCTGCCGAGAGGGGACGTGTCTCTGAGGGGAGTCCGGTGTCAATGCGCGTGGGCGCTCTGGATATATAATGACTGCACCTTGATGGGGCTGTTGAAGGGGCATCGACGGCTATTGTGCCTGTGGAATGATTCCGGCTTTGTGAAGCCTTGTCTTGCGCTTCGCTTACCCAATGTCCCTCTGAAGGCCGCACACCATGTCTGCCCCCAGCGAGAAGCTGCAGCGCGTGCAGAAGGCCAATGCGGATCAGCGCAGCGCGCTGCCAAAGCGGGTGTCGGCCCTGGCGTCTGCATGCGGGGAGATGCGCAATGCTGTCAGGCGGCTGAACGAGGCGTCGGCGCTGCTCATGGGCTCCGCGGGGATGGGCCAGGTGGCGCAGCTCCAGAAAGCGCTCGTCGCGCGGCGCTGCCGGTGAACTTGACCCCCAACCTTTTGATTTCCCGCCTCCGCACCCGGCTTGTATTGAATTGCACTCTAAGAGCGCAGCATTTTTCTTCGTGTCGGGGCCTGCCCAGCAAGGTGGTCTCGGCAAGCAGCGCTGAACGCCCGCGTTGCTGGCGCATTGTCTACTCACTCCGCCATGCACGGCCCTGTCCTTTTCAGGCTGTGCTATGAGCTGGCGGCCATCTTTGCTGTTGGGCCCCGCACCGTGCCGGTCTGCAACACGAATCTCGGCGACATCGCCGCGCGGCTCGACGAGTCCTGGTGGAGCCACAGCATGGGGCCCGGCGCCAGCGACGGCGACTCGGACGCGGGCGCTTCGTCGGTGGACCTCACCCCGGGCTGGGGCAAGGACAAGATGATGCAGCGCGAGGTTGCGCGCCTGGAGATCTGTGCGCTGGAGATCGACCCACGGCTGGGGAGCCGCGGCATGGTGGGCAGCATGAGCTGGGACAGCCTGGAGGAGAAGCGCGCGGGCGCGGCGCTGGGGTATGTGGCGCAGGTGGTGTCGCTGCTGTCCTCCTACCTCGAGGTGGGTGGCCTGTGCTGCGCAGCCTCGAGCGACAGGCGGATAGTGCTGCTGCCTACCAGCAACAAGCAGCTCGCGTGATGACTTGCTGCTCCAGCTTCTGCTCTCAGCTTGTCCGACTAGCTACGCCCGATGACTAGCGGCTCTCAGGGGGCCGGAAGGCCGGTGCATGCAGTGCACTCTACCGCATTCTCAGCTTCCAGTTGCATCTGGCCTCCCATGCAGGGCTGTAGGCGGAGCTGAGCCGCATGCCCTGATTCCCCGCGATGACGCAGGTGCCGCTGAGATATCCGCTCGTGCCGTGCGGCTCGCGCTCCTTCGTCATGGACTTTGCCCCGACGCTGCCAAAAGCTCTCATGCACAACACCCAGGGCGGGAGACTCATGCTCAAGCAGAACCGCTTCAGTCTGCGAACGCTGCGCCGCGGGCTAGCCGGCAAGGTATGTGCTGACATGCGTACCGTGCCAACTGGACTGCTCATGATTCCACCCCGCGTCCCGGGCTGAGCAGACGCATACCATGTGGTTCTGCCTGCGGAAAGGGCTGTGCGGCAAACATGCCTGGGTCTACCTGTGCTCATGCACGCTAAATGTGCTAAACCCACACACATGTCAGCAGCCATGGAAATGCCGCGACACGCCCCATGCATAATGGGATTCTGTTGATGAGTCGGTGTGCTGCTCACATAGTGTGGCTCCCTCCACGTTCAGGGTCCCAGTCAAGCCCCGACGGAGTTTCCGCTGTTCTACGCCGGCAATGAGCGCACACGCTTTGCGTACGCCATATTCCTGTTGAACAAGGTGTGGCTCCCTGCCAGAGGGTAGCATTCCATTTCTGTGGGACCCTGCTCCTGCCGAGTGCGTGGTTCCGAGGCACTGAGAGGCCCACCCAGTCGCCCGGAATCTCAACACGTCGGCCTCAGAATAGTTCCGAAGAGACGCAATGTATAGACATCACTACCCTAGCAATGTTTGGGTAACAGTTCGGCAGGTGATTGCGTCCGCAACGGCAAATACAAGTGGGGCCGCACGGCGCGCGGGCGCAAAAGTTACTCGGACGCGTTGCTATTCGTACCTTAATGTACTAGCTTTGCTCGTTTTAGTACCTATCGTACTCGCACAGGTCCCACACGCAGTCGTAGTGAGCGCGCGCACTCATCCCCCTGCATGGAAAGCAAGTTTGCGCCTCGTACCGTGCACAGGTACGAGTCACGTGCCGTGCGCTGCAGCAGCTGGATTCGGACGACGGTGATGGATTTCCCGCGAATTCGCCGGTTCAACTAACCAGTATATGCAGATGGAAGTTCGGCGATTGGGAATACAGTAGGACAAGAAATAGCATAGAATCGAAAACGAGTTGACAGCTTGGATTATTTTGAAAGAAAACCGACATATGCATTTTAATCGTTTTGCGAATCGATTTCGGAGAGCATTGTTTGTGTTTGTATTGCCCATTTATTCAAGAAAAGTACTCGTAGTCGGTAGTCACATGCGTTGTTTGAAATTAGATAGCGGTACATGAATGCGGGCCGCTGCACAACGATAAGATAGCGTTAATCATAATGGCAGAATCACGCGTCATAATTTTATGCGTCAGGTTATCCTGATACGATATAACTAAACATGCACATATGTATACTGATAAGAAATATCAACTTACCCAGCGCGTTGGGTAAGGATATTGTAGACATGAAGGGTATATTGCAGGAATATTGAAGAGTTGATGGATGTCGTAGTCCTTACTATCGCGTAGAAATAGTGTATTACGATGGAACTTCAGCAATGGTAAGAATAGAGTAGAATAAATAAGTGCCAGCATGGAATAGGAATAGTAGGAAACGCTAGAAGAGTGGCATAAGACGGCCAAGCACCGCCGTTAAAATTTTGCCACCTACGCGCTCGTATCAATTTATTGTGATGATTTTGGCACAGTGCGTTCGCAGAGCAGAACTACGTACTTTGCGGATGTTACAACATTTGATTTTTGGTGTTTTTCCTATATACCGCGGGCATTATCAATACCATGTATTATCTACGCGCGGTGTACCGCCGCGAACGTTTCGCGATCATGCGTTCATGCTCGACTTTATAT
>VCJN01000872.1:0-43054 GCA_006384855.1 Tetraselmis striata
GCCGCCGCGGGAGGCACCCGCCAGCTCTCCCTCCCCGCCCGCATACGGTGATGTCCGTCCTCTAACAGTAATCCATGGCCTACGCAGCTGTATATAAGTATTGGATTGAGCAGAACCGCTGCCATCAGTCACATGCAGTAGCCTCTGCGGCATCACTATATTTAAAACATAAACGTCCCACAATGCTGTGTTTATACACCGCAATGCCAGTGCCTGGTACATGTGATTTCAATGATTTGATAAGCCTATCATAAGGTTTTATATTCAATGTCAATTCATCCTGGGGCAAGTCCCAGATGGGTTCATTCATAGCTCCCATGGGACATGGTTGCCCCCATGTCCAGTGTGGTACTAATGGCCGCCTGTGTTGCCCTGTCGCCGCAGAGTCGCCTCCGCCGCCGCTGCCGGCAGAGAAGCTAGTGGAGCCGGCGCCGGTTCCCCTGACCGCGCTGATGACGTCCGGGCCTGAGCCGCTCGCGAGACGGCGCCCCTCGCAGGACTCCATAGTCGCCAGGCTCGAGAGGCGCCTGTCCGGGGTATCAGCGGTCGCCGTCAGCCGGCCACCGTCCCTGACGTCGCCCCCACGGGCAGTTGCCAGGGTCCCCGGCGGAACGCGGAGAAGCCCAAGCCGGCGGTGGCAGCGTCAACATGAACTTTCCGGGGGCTTTGGGGGCGGCGGTGGCATCGCGGCGGGGGCAGCCCGGCGTCAGCATGACAAGCCGCTGATGCCCCGCAGCAGCTTCCGCCCCGCGCGGCGATGCCAATGACTACAGACGCGGCAGGCACGGGTGCGGTTTCGCCCCAAAACGATCATCTATGTGCCTCGAAACCACTTTTGCGGCATCATTGAATCGTATTGTGGACTTTTCAGAACTTATGAGATATTGGCGATGGGATGGTCCCGTGGAATCTTCCGTCTGGGTTGTGCAAATCAATCACTGGTCTCTCTTATGTTTGCCACACAGCGAAACAACACACAGGCGCTCGCGTGGCTCTCTTGCCAAGCTGCACAATCACGCTCGGCCGGGCGTCCTTCGGCGCATGTGGCAGGATTGGGTTGATGTGCCCCCTCCCCCCCCCCCCCCTACCGGCCTCCCCATGGGGGCCGCCATCCCCCCATCCTTCAGGCACGTTCAAGCCACGGAACGGCCCGGTCCAGTAACGGCAGCGCCCCCTGCCACGAGGCGGACAGTCTGCTGCGGCGGCCCGCGCTCAACCCGCACAGAGCTGCCTCGTGCTCTCGCCCGGCAGGCGCCGCCCAACAAGCTAGCGATGTCAGATAGCCACCTCATAGGTGCCCCCCCCCCCCCCCCGCTCCGCCTCCCCATATTCACTTTCCCATCATCATCGGCGCTTTTCCTCTTCTGTGCAATTGACGCTGCTCAGTCTCAGACCTGCAAATGGTATTGCAAAAGCTCGTGCACCATGTGCCTGGTCAACTTATCGTATGTTGGCCTTCACTTGTCAATAGCGCGTCGATCCAATATCGGCGGTACGTCAAGACGAATTTGATGGAATGTGTTGGGAAATGCCGATGGTGTTAAATGGCAGGGATTGTGGAAATTGGAAGAGCTGCCGGCTGCACCATGTGATCCGGAAAATGGGCGGGGCGTACCCTTAGTCCATTGAGGGCTGACATGGTTGTATTGTTGGCCGCCGTGATCCGCCTGCCTCGCAGGGTCACCGGCGCGGTCAGCAATGCGCAAAGCGCCAAGCCCGGCCGGCCGGCACTTCAACAGCAACAACAAGCTCTGCCCGGGAGCTGCGGTTGGCCTCGCCGCTGGCGCCCAGCCCGCGCTCGCGCAGCCTAACGGAGGGCATGCCGTCGCGCAGCGGCCTGGGGAGCCCCGTGCGGCAGCCCGGCAGCGGCCCAGCGACGCCCACTTGCCGGGCCGGGCATCCCCCCGAGCGCGTGCTGCCGCGGGCAGCGCTGCCCCGCAAGGGCATCAGCAATCGCAGCGGCACGCCCACATTGCTGCCGCAGATCACCAAATAGATAGACATGCCACGGACAGGGAAACTGGCGGCGTGGCTCTTTAAAAGCACTTCAGCGCAACACGCGATACTTTGCTTGCGTAATGTGATGCATTACACGCACAGCCGTAAATGCGGGTCTCCTGCATTCTGTTCAGATGCTAGCTAGGAGGAAGGTCTGACGCCAAAGTGCGCGAACACATGCTTCCACGTTTATTGAGTCCCTTCTATACAGCAAGAAAAGACGAAGCTTGGCCATCGCCTCAGTGTAGAGAAAGACTTATTGCCCACTTTCATCGGTGGCAACAGTCGCGCCGGTAACGATCTATTCAATAGTGGTCCAATCGTTGCTGGGCCAATTTAGTTTGTTGAATGCCTGTCGTGTCCTGCTCTTTCAAAACTATTCGGATTTGCTGTAGCCGCAACGCCTTGGTGTCGTGTCGTGCGCCGCCCTATATACTAAATGAACCAGGCTCCCATCCCGCCGTGGGCGCCACGCATTGACATCGCTTTGACAAGCATGGCCCAATCGATGGCAGCGGACTCCTCTCTACCCACCACGTGCTGATACCTCAAATCTTGCCCCATATCCCCCTCTGCTACAGTCCCAAACCTTGGCAGTGAGTCCGGGATGGCGGGCCACCTCGATCTCATCGCCCTCGCTCTGCCTGGTCTTGTCATCCTCTCTTGTTTGGTCTAGCGGTAGCGCTTGCGGCGCACCTTGAGCCCAGATGCCTTGCTGGGCGGCTCTTGACCCGACCCTGGTCGGATGCCCAACCGAGGGGGGGTTGTGTGTGTGTGTGTTGGGGGGGAAGGGGGGGGGGGGGGGGGGGGGGGGGGAGAACACATGTTACCAGAGGGCATACACATCTGGCCTCAATTGGCAAACGATTTTAGATTACACCCACCTTTTGGCAGCGAATCGGGATTTGCGTGCAGCTTTAATGGTGCATTGCGAACGCTGCCAAATAATAGTTTTCGTCTTTACAAAGGGGAAGGGGGGGGGGGGGGGGTTACAAAGACGCAAGCATCTTAATTTCCGGAAGGGGGGGGGGGGGGGGGAGGGGGGCAAAGGCAACAATAAACAGCGTACCCAAAGTGTGGTGACCGTGTGGCCATACCCACTAATAACGTGCATGCATACATGCACTCTCTGCTTTGTACTCATAAGAGCTTCGGAGGGGGGGGGGGGGGGGGGGCAGTTCGTAAAATAGATTATTAACATCAGAGTGACCTGACAGTGCTAAGCAGTGAACGCTGTGGTATATGAAGGGCAACATCCCATCCCAGTGGGGCAGTCAGCTTCGGATGCCGACGCGCCTCGTAGAAAGGCAAGGCTCAAACTGGGGCTGCGTGCAACATGCAGAAAAAGTCGGTACGGTTTTGCTAAAGTCTTGTGTATATGTGACCTCTGATACGCGGGGCGGCGTTCTCAGTCGCAGGATTATTGTTACGTTTTCAGCCGGCATTCGCAGTCTTACCTGTGTGTGTATTCAGTAGCTGTATGTACGCAGGTGGTACATGCTTACTGCCTACCAAAAACCGAAGGCAGAGGGGGGGGGGGGGGGGGGGGGGGGGGGGCACCTGTCGGGAGCAGCGTCACGCCAGCATCCCTATCCAGCGCCGGCCCGGGCGGCTTGGCCTGTGGTGGCGGCTGCGAGGCGTATGCATCCACCGCGTGCCCGCGCGGTGCTTCCCCCTCCTGCGCGGCCGCCGTCGCCGCGGCGCCATCCAGCGGCAGCGTGTCTGCCTCAAGCAGTGTGCGCGCCTGCGACCATAACCCTCCATCGGTGCCCGGCTCCACGGCAGCAGCACAGGGATCCTACCGGGCGGAGAAGGACATGAAGAGTGGGGGGTGTCAGTTCCGTCGCATCGCACTGTGTGTCTCCTTGGAGATCAATGCGTCAGCCGCAACTGTTCCTTGACACCGTTGTAAAGTGAGCCCCGGCAAGGAGGAAGGGGAGGGGATAAGTGAGTTGTTGAGACGCATTTGAGCAAGGAGCAATTGTCACGGGCACACAGATACAGAAATTGAAGGCCATCAAGAGAGGCATTTCCGTACTTGTGTACATGTGCAGATGAGGTGTCCTGATGGCTTCCATGCTTACGGCAGATGAGGGCTCCGGCCGTCTACCCGCATGCACCCGCAGAGCACTGCCCCCATAGGCTACCTCGAACGCGCACGTGGAGTATTAATGTGCTGAGGCCTCTCCCCATTCTATCCACGGGTTGGGACTTAATAACGAATATTCGGCGATGGAGCCCTGGAGCGCTCGGCAGATACGGTTGTATAGCCGCCACGTGCTCGATGTAGGTTGTCGCATCCCGCCTGTGGGGGGGAGGGGGGAGGGGGGGGGGGGGGGGGGGGGGGGGGGCAAGGTATTACGAGGATGCGCTCACCTGGCTGGGTTTGCCCCCCCACAAGCTGGCCGGGCTGACCGGGGAGGTGCCCCTTCCCACCGCCTGTCTGGCCACGCCGAGTGTGTGGCAGGCGGGGCTGCCGCCAGGGGGGCTGTGTGCCGGGCTGCACGCAGGGCCGGGGGTACCATCGCCGGAGGCGGCCTCATCGGGCTCGGTGCCGGTGTGGCCGCCGCCGCTGCTGCAGGAGCGGTCCGCGCTGCCCTGGAGGGTGGCGATGAGAGGGCATAGATGTGTGAATTCAGCCTCATGCTGAGCCAGTCCCCACACTGTGGTGGCACAAGCGCGGCGGGAGCGGGGGGGGGGGGGGGGGGGGGGGTAGCTCACTGTGGCGTGCGAGCCCGCCCCTCTGCTTTCCAGCTCCTCCACTCGAGTGAGCAGCTCCCGGTAAGCGCGCTTCTTTTCGTTCAGCACCATCGCAAACTGCGCACAGTGCGACCCCACCGCCCCACATCCCCATCACCCCCACCCCTTGTCAGTCCCCACATATCCCTAGAAGTCCCCGCATCGAATCACGGGGCTCGGCGACGCAAGGCGGCAACCAGGGCAGCGGCGCACCTTGCGGTACAGGTCCGCCTCGCGCTGCGCCTGCTGCTCCGCAGCCTCGCCGAGGGCCGCGCCGCCCTGCTCCTGAGCCGCCTGCAGCCGAGAGGAGACCTCCTGCAGCCGGGCATTGGATTCCTGTGCGGGGATGGTGTCACGGAGCCAGTGGCAAGATGGACTAAAGATATGGGGGGAGGGGGGGGAGGGCTAAACCCGGATCTTTTTAGTCGTTGTTATGATCATTATAAAACGAGGGCGTAGGCAGTGAAGAGTGGCCGTCCCGTGAAGACAACGCCGCCGCAGGGACGCCGTCGTTTCGGCACGCATTTGGGCGACCGCGATCCACGATGTGAGAACCGACGTTTCGAGGTCATGGTTGAGCCATCACGCGTCCCCATCTTCATGCGGCACTCACCCACAAGGACGCATTCTCGCGCACCAGGAAGCCCATAACGCCCGCGATGCACTCCCGCCGCGCCGCCGGCTCCAGTTCCTCCAGCAGCACGTGGCTCTTGAAGCCCTCTTTGCCCCACTTCCACTGCACCCGCAGCTGGCCGGTGGTGCGCGCGAAGGAGTACGTGTAGGTCGATCGCGCCTTGGCGGCCGCCGCGGGGCAAGCGGGCGCCAACGCCTCCCGGGCCGTCTGCGCCCACTGCTCCTTGCTTCGAAGCACGGAGACGTCCGGCGGCGATACGTCTGCGGTCATCAGCGGAAGGCTGGAGAGCCAGAAAATAAAAAATGATAATAAAATACTCACTCGGATACGCCGCCGCCTCGGACGTGCCAATTACAAGCCAGGGCGCGCCCACCCCAGCAGGGAGGCAAGCGCCATAAGTGATGCCTCTGAGCGCTCGCACCTGCAGCCCACGCCCTCTGCCCGTCGGTGACCTCCACGTGGAAGGCGTGTCTATCTTCCATATCTTGCCCAGCCTCGCGACCGCGCAGGAACCAGCGGGCCGCGCAACCGCTGCCACAGCTGTCCGGCAGCTCCAGCACGCCCACCGTCTTGCCGCGAGGCATGCTCGCCGCGGGCTGCGGTATGGGTACCTCGGGTGGTCGGCGCTCTGGGGACGGCGCGACGATGACGGGCTGCTAGGCGACATCGTCAAACTTGAAGCCGGCCAGCACATCAGCGCCCTCGCCGCGCGATCGTCGAGGCGCTGCCCGTGATATTCACCCCTCCTCATAAGTCCGGGTTTTGCATTTTCGATCGCAAAGCGCATGCATGGGCGAGGATAACGCCGGCTGCATGTGCATACATGCTAACTACAGCGGGAATAGTTCGGGCAAA
Source organism: Tetraselmis striata (assembly GCA_006384855.1). Classification (NCBI taxonomy): domain Eukaryota; kingdom Viridiplantae; phylum Chlorophyta; class Chlorodendrophyceae; order Chlorodendrales; family Chlorodendraceae; genus Tetraselmis; species Tetraselmis striata. The sequence continues at coordinate 6,227 of VCJN01000872.1, forward strand.
CGCCTATTGCGCGCTTTCTACCCACCTGCGCGACAACACGAGCATTTGTGGGCGCCCTTTAAAAAACGAGAAATCAGTGCATGATGCGTTGGCGCTAGAAAATTGTGGGTTGCGCCAACCGTCCAAACCTATGGAAATCGCGGCACTCGTCGCACCAAACTCGGTGAATACGGCCCTTGGCTTAAGTTGCACACACCGTGCGTGTAGGCTATTGAAAGCATGTCGCTACAGGCACGACGTGACACCCCAACGACAAGTTGGCCACTGTGGGGAGCAGTTTTGGGGTGAAAATGCTGCTGTTTCCGTGGCGAACGCACGTAGGAGAGGCGCTCGATGCCCCCCTTGGCGTAGGGCGATGCTCTATTATGGGGGCGCGTGGTGGAATGCCAGTTGCACCGTTTCGTGGGCGGGGTGGCGCGGTAGGGGCGTGGACTTCAATTAATATGATATTCCTTGAACAATGCTGTGGAAAATGGCATTTTGGCTGGCAGATGTGTTTATCGCTAGGAGGCGGCACATGCCAATTGTTGGTGGTCCGTGGTCATCCACACACATAACGCTCTCGCACAGCCGAGTATGGGGCTTAGACACGCACTTGGCGCAAAGCCACGCCCCCGACATGGGTGGGCGCATGCGGCAGTGAGGGGCAACTTGGATTATCATCTTTGGGGATTTTTCCGGGGCCCCGAAAAACGGAATTTTTGATTTTGGAAGATTTTTTTCGATGCAGATTTGAACGAGCAATTGCGTGGTATTTTTAAAACAATTTTCTGAGCAAACCCTGGGAAGTTACATCGTTTTATAGCCAAGGGGGTGTTGCTGAGCGTGGCCGACACTGATGCCATGCCCGTATCGCAACGCGACATGTACTAGCCGCCGCCCACACGGCTGCACCTCAACAAAATGCACCCGAGCCCCTCACCAATGTGTTTCCTCACGCGTTCATGGCCATCCCGCCGTTTGGTTGTCTATTCATGCGCGTCGGCGTGCGCGTGATACCGACGCTGGTTTTGGTGCAGTTGGAGGCGACGCCCATTCACGCACCAAGTGCAGCGTGACACCCTAATCAAAGGTCTTTAAGCTTCGGTTTGAACCAGTCGGCGTGCGAGTCTTATTAAACCTTCTGAGATTCCAGGGTTTCACCTCATATACCCTACGTTCAGGTACCCTAGACTTCTGAAGTCTTGAGACTGCCGAAAAGGGACCCCAAACTTATGGGGAGGGGTGTATGAGCTTCTCGCCGACGACACTTTCGAAGAGCGTACAGCCACTGCCGCCCGTAGTAGCGACTAATCAGTCGCGCCGTATATATTGGTCCCCGCGGTATAGTCGCGGTGTCGTTGCGCTGCTAAAAATAGTCGCCATAGGGACATAGTCGCTATCGATACCCCGTCGTGGTTTCGGAGCGCACATCAGCCCCCGCCTCAGGTGCCAATGCTACCTACATACACGCGCGCATGTCCGTTTCGCCGACTTTGGAGCTGTGGGGACAGTGGCGGCGACATGATATTTTTTGGAAGGGGCGTCACCGTCGCGCGCGTCGCTCGCCCTTCGCTTATAGCAGGCGGCGTTTTGAATAATTGAAGTAAGTATTCCACACCGACCGAAAATTACAGCGACACGTGAACCAACCGAAGCAGCGTTGCTCTCCAACGGGCGACAATCACAGGAAAACGGAAGAGGAAGATCAAGCGACATTGGGTCAGGGTGTAGTGGGCCGCGGCGGGGGTCGTAGGAACCTTGGCGGCTAGCCCACTACAAATATTTAGGGGGTCTGCAAGGTCCGACCGACTCAATTTCGGTTTTTTACTCGCGGAGATCATCGCCTCTACCCGCTCAGGCACCCATTACCCGTGCCTAACCGAATGATGCCACCCAGGCCGAGTCGCCCGACAGGGACTGAGGGGGCCGCTCACCTCGGAACCCCCGCAACGCTTGCTAGTGGCCGAGGTGCGTGTTGTGGGAAGGGACTCACGGACACTATGCGATTGATTAACGGCGCCGCTTGCAAATAAGCGTTCCCGAAGTGCACAAGGACCTCTTCGTGGACAACAGGGACGACGGTAGCGTTGCGCTGACTGAGCCGCCTCGCCACCTTGCGGGCCGAGAGCAATTGGTAGCGTTGAACTCAGCCGGCCAGACACATGATGTGGCGATATATGGCAAACTGTGGGTGTGTATTTTGGGCAAGGACATGCCGCCGGCTCGGTGCGGCGCACCGTAGTAGGATGGCAGGTCCTACGAGGGGCTAGCTGGTGTAGCTCCCCACTTACATGCCGATCAAACGCGCTTGGAGGGATCGTGGCAAGGAGCGGTAGGATATGTCCCGGAATAGCTTCCCGGTGGCCATCACGCCGCTGATGACGCTGCGGAATACGTATACGTATACACCCACGGTACGTGTAATTGCGTATACACCGGCGTACACTTAGCTGGTATATCGGGTATTAAAACGGGCGAAGTTAGATACGGCGTTCCGTAAAAGTATTTGAGCGAGAGTTTGTTGGGAGTCGGCATGTCTATTGTATCGGCTGCTCATCGATAATCTCGAATATCGATGGAGTTATAGCCGGCACCTCAGAATGCGTAAGGCTAATGTGCGGCAGGGGGGCACTTCGAGCAAACAATGTAATGTACTGTTTTCATCTCAAATGAGTGTGCCCTAGCTCTCCAAAAAACAGGATACGCCCGTATAGCGATATAGCGACACTCGTCATCATATTAGCACTACGACGAAGACTACCAGTGCGCGCACCAATAAGCGCAACGACCTGCATGCTATACTTATCCACAACTAGTCTAATCAAGCCTTGGTTTCGGAGCACATATCGACACCCTCGTCGGCGCTAGCACCGATCGGTGTTTCGGACTTTTGCGGCAGTCTCAACAGGAGAGAGACTTAAACAAACAAAGGTGGTATGCAGTGGTGGTGGTGCAAAGGCGAGAGGCACAGTGTTTTGACGATACAACATGATTTGTTATCAGTTTATCACATCGCTTACCACATGGCAGTATTATACAGTACATATACCCGTAGTCACATGTACACATTGTACTAGTACTCACTGGTAATAACTCGTAGTATGTCGTACTCGTATGATTGTCACACTTTCGGACGCGCGCATGTCGTCCGCACAGGTCCGGGATCGTCCGCCTCGCCTCCTCGTTGCCGCCGCGTTTGTCGTTGGCGAGCCTCCGCCCGCGGAAATCTAGCGCGCGCCGCGGCGTAACGGAGTTTAGTTACTATGGCCAAGCGCAGGCTATTTACTGAAGGTATCAATGTATAAATTATTCAAGCGCAAATTGGTTCCAAAGCGCATGTCGATATCGGTAGCGATTGGCACCTTATTGGCGCTGGCAGTTGGCGTCAATACTCTACGGCAAACCCAGAGAGTGCCAAATCGGGGAAATAGCGAAATAGAAATTGCGTGGTATGTCATTTAGTACTCTAGAATAGTGTATCGTGTTTTTCGCTTCTTTCCCGATATATTCCGCTCGTGTGCCGCGTAGCAATGCGCTACAACGGCCTAATGTCGGGCTGCGGCCGCATCTACGGACGAACAGTGCCCGTTCGACGCACGGAGGGGGCCATGCGCACAGCCTAATGCCCGAGCCGAACGGGCACCACATGCCCTGGAAATATGATAGATCCATAGCCTGTCTCATAGGGACGCTATACAAATCGCGAGCCCGAGGTCGGGGGCTATAGAGACGGTGCCCCATGTGCCCCCGATTAAAGAAACCGTCTAATATCGGATCTCGCACTTTCGGAAATACACCCCCAGCCACAACCCCTCCCGTGGGAGCGGCTGAGGTAGCTCTCTACTACTTATCGATCGTATGAGCGCTAGTAGAGGCCCATACGCAGGGGTGACGCCCGCTAGCGATGAGATTGCGGACAATCTCGATCGACGCCGGCCAGACCCGGATTTTCCGCGCTCGCGACCCTCTCCCGCATAGCCGCATAGGCATCCCCTGCCACCCGCAAACCGCAGCTTACTATTTAGCCCGCCGCACATGTAATGTCCCATGGCCTTGCTCCTAGTGGTGCGGTATAGCCCATGAGTGGCCCATGAGGTGATCGGTGCGCGATGTCCCATCTTCCCCCGGATTTCTGAGCCGAGATCATTTAACGAGCTGAATTGGGCGCGGTCAACCAACATCCGTAGATGAGTGGTCGATGCGCCACCCATCTACGTACTCCTACCGCGAAGGCCACTATACCCGTGTGCTAGCGATAGAGACCGATGTGGGTCGATTCGTCCGCTTCTAGGTGCACCGGTATCCGATGGAGTAACGGGTAGCTTTGGCAATCGTAAAAAATAGAGGACACTCGGTTATCGGGCGAACGTGAGGCACGGGCCGAATCACACGAGTCTTCACCTGTGCCTCGCCAAATCCCACACAACTTGGTCCATATCCCACCCCTGGCGTCTTAGGGGCCACTGATGGTGGTCTATAGCTTGTGGTTGTGGTAGAGTCGATGGCACTGCTAGTTCCCGAGTCGGGGGTGGGCTGGAGGTGGTCCTTGTGCGTGTTCACGAGACACCGTACGCGCGCTATATATCACCGATATTAAACACAGTGCGGGTGCGCTGTGTCATATGATAAACATATTCACTGACGGTGGCGGACATGCGTGTGTGTCTATAGCTTGTCGTAGGTGCTCATGTGCTGCGTGCACTACATCAGATGATGCAACCGCTCGCCAATCATCTGCACACACAGCGTGCACATGCAAAAGCGAGTTCCGAGCGAGTATTCTGAACAATGCGGCAACAGCGTCCGGGGTGTTCCGTCCGAAACGAATATCATCGCGGATGAATATCGCAGTAGTGGTCGTGAAATATCGTCGCCGACGCGAACATAATAATGCTGCAGCATATTTTACTCGCAGACCCATAAGTAGCCTATCGAATATGAGCTCCCTATACATAGGCGACTTTCATTTATATATGTAATACTAGCTGCCAGCGCCAAAAAGTAATATTATACAAGAGCTGGTTAATTTGTTTTATATGTATAAATTATCCTTGTGATGACCCAAAATATGCTTTGGGTTTTTGAATAAGAATCATGTCGTATTCATACATTATCAATACAAATATCATGAAGAGGTAGCGGCTTTGCATCTCTCGCTGATAATAATATCGTACTGATGCCGCCCCGCCCGGGGCCGTGCAACATATATATACAAGTATAAATATATTTATATTCATCTATATATGTAGATGTATATGTACATAAGTACAAACACATGTAAAACACATGTATAATATAGATATCAATGTATACATATATATATACATATATATTGTATAAGTACAAATATATAGAGAAATATATAGAGAGATAGATACATAAATATATGAATATACAAATATATGAATGTACATATATATATATGTTTATATATATATATATTTTATATTTATATTATATATCTATATCTTATATGTATTGTACTTATAGACATTATAAATATGGTATATATATATATATGTATATACATCGATTTCTATATTTATACATGTGTTTTACATGTTTATGTACATATACATATATATAGATAACTCGCAGTTTTTGCATTCGAGAGGGCGATATTCCAGCAGCCCACGGAAGTCTCTGCATGTTTTATGGGTATGATTTGGGTTTGGTCGCTTCTAGTGGGTAAACCCACGCATAGTCTACGCCGTTGCAGCCATTGCGAGGAGAACCATAAACGCGCGTGCACATGGTGTGCTAGGGCCAATGCGACGTCGCGCGTGGGGCGCGCAGCGCATGTTGTGCGGCACTACAAGTGAAACAAGTGCTGCACGGCCAGGCTGTGAACGGTTTGAGCGCACGGCACGCCGACATTTGCACCTAAAGAACCGTGTTTTTCTCCCATGGTCGCCGAGATACATGTGTTAGCCACCTATCCAATGCCGCGCGGCGCATGCTTTGGAGTCTATGATAGCTAGCAGGCTGCGTGCGACATTCGCAAACTGGCTGTTCGCCCTGCAAGAAGCAATAGTATTGCAATCACGTTTTAATTCGTAACATTTCGGCGTTTTGTCAGATTGGGCTGTAAATTAGTGCGATGAAAAGTCCGTAATTTTCGCTTTCCAACGCACTAATTTACAGTCCAATGCAATAAAACGTTGAAATGTTTTGGCATGTAAAAGCCCCCCCCCCCCCCCCCCCCCCCCCCCCCCCGCTATGGTATCCCAGCCAGCCCACTCACTATGTGTAGGGGCGCATGATTGGGGGCATGTAGTGTGCCCTTCCACGCAAGCTCCCAGGCGCGAGGACCCCTTGGATAGGTCTCCACGCCGCGCGGACCCCGCTTGGCTTTTCCCCTTGGATGATGGGTGACACGTGTTAACAACATGCGCGCAAACCTGTGCGACAGTAGCGACATTGTTGTCGAGGGGGCCAGCCCGCGCTTCGCTGACGGTGCGGGCGGTATAAGCATGCACTTATGGAATCGAAGGCACTTTATGTATGCTACCATGGTCATCCAGCGAGGCGCGGCGAATGGCGCTTATCTTGCAGCTTGGAAAATGTGGGATGATTGGCCCAATCACGACGACGGTATTACCGGCACACTCTCATGGAAATGCCATGCTTTGCACCGGTAGCTTTGCATGGATTGGGCTCAAGCTCGGTCGTCTTACACGGCATGCATACGTCCACACACCACCGGTAGCGCGTTGGCATAGGCGACGGGTGGTAGCTACGCTGCCAACAAGTTGCCCTTATTCATCACCCGTTTTTTTCTGTGGTTTTAGCCATGTGCCAAACAATGCCATTACCGAAGAACAATTCTAAAAGTGCGATAACCGGAAGAAACGGCTGCCTTTTTGGCGTAGGAGGCTTGTATACACTGGAATGCAAGGCTGCATGGCCCCGTGGCCCCACGGCTTGGGCACCAAGTCGAGGATACGCGCGGATTTCTATATGCAAAGACTTTTGTGGGCTGTTGTAGTTCCGCTGGACTTATGGTGCCACTGGGATTCAATTGATACATTGCACATGACAACTGAAGGATCTACGCCTTGCGGAATGGCTCGACCATATCGTGATACTAAAATAGGGCGCGCAGCTTTGTATACCACTGCTACGTAGACTTTTCTCATGCAATTTTCTCCCGCCGGGGGGGGGGGGGGGGGTGTCAGGCGGGAGCAGCGGCTTCAAAGGTACTTTCGACGCCTAAAAGTTGCCGATCGCAGCGTTTTGCTGTAGACAATTGGTGGTGCGCGAGGTTGTCAAAATCAAACGGATAAATTACGAAACCACACAAACGAATTGCGTTCCTACCCGTAAGTCCGCGAGCGCGATAATCGAGGTTCCCAAAGAGGATTCACGGGCATACATACCTTGCCAGGCCACTAAAGTGACACCTTGTGTTGCATGCTGGGGGATTAGCTGCCGCGCACCTACAATAACACCACCTCTATGGAGCCAAGGCGTTTGACCCTCGCTGGCGGTGGTTTGCCGATTCGGCCCTCTTATGGGCTCCGCTCAGTATATACATGCAGGTACATATCATGCACGCATGGGCCTCGCTCGGTATATATCTAACTGTAGACGATATACACCAATACAATACATTACATACTCATCCTACCGTATGATAATCTACCTAGCCGGCCCGCGCCAATAAAAAACCTTGCAGAATATCTAGCGCCGCGTTGGGCTGCGCACCGCCAGGCCGTAGCTGTCGCGCCTATCGCCCGTTTGCATAACCTTATCCTCAGACACAACGTAGTGTCACATCACTGTTGCGGCCCACCCGCCCACCATGCACAGAGTCCCACCATGCAGCAAGACTCGGCCACCTTGTGCATCACCATATGGATGGACACCGAAGGTGTCATGGAATACACGTGGGCCAGCAATCAGCAACTAGATGGTAGGCCGTCAGGCCGGGAGGGTCATGGGCGTACATAGCAATCACATCAATAACATGTAATTTTGTTCACTTGTCTATTATGCGCTATATGTTGCCAAATGTATTATGCATGCTCATTGTTGCCCAGAACGACTCGCAAACGGTAATTTTCTCCCTTGCTGCATGCTATATTGTTGCTTAGTGGTGGTGCTGGGCTGCCAATGATGTGGCTGTTGTTGCTGGCCTCATGCCGTGCCATATATATACCTGCAAATAACTCATTCATAGTACTTGAACAGTACTTCAGCGTAAAGTAGATTATAAGAGGGGGGCAAAAAGGGGGGGCTACCCAAAACATATGAAGTCTAAGTTCCCTAAAGAGATTCCATTGAAATGGTCCCCCATATCGCAACTATGTGTTTGGGCTTAAGGGCTGCAGGGTTTCAAACCCCAAAAATCCAAAACCATATTATATATCAACGAGCAGTGAGCCCAATGCAGGTGGCGCTGCTGGTGCTTGGCGTTTGGTGTTAGGTTGCCCTGGTGATGGAAAATTGCAGTATGTGCGCATATCGTACTCATCAAAAGCAATCATATGCTAAAGCGACTAATCTTAAGCGCATTATGCTAGATATTGAAGATAAAGCTCAGAGTGCAATAGCTTGGCCCATTTTTGCTTGAAACAACCTACGCTGTGGGGGACAGATGTTGCAATAAGCATGCTGTGGCTTTCAGGTCAATGACACACAGATGGCATGGACTCCCGATTCTACCTACCTATCTAATATATATCTATGTACTGTGAGTTTGCATCCTCACTGGTTGCTTCGCACTTGACTGCCTGGAGCTAGTACTCAGCAGATATCGTGACTATGTCATGGAGTAGGGTCAGCGGATGGTGGTGGTGAAGGGAGGGGGGGGGGTTGGCTGGTCGTTGCAGTTGATTGCGTGGGGGCTGTCGATTGTTGAGCGTCGAATTCAAGAAAGGAATGTTGTTTGCTGTGCCAAAGTGTACGGCTGCTTGGTTGCAGGGCCTTCGGGAGTTGAGAGGAAGATGCCCTCGAGCCGGAGGTATACTGAGCTCAAATATGATAGCTGATGGAAGTGGCAGAATGGTGCAGCGGGCTGGGCCCAGGCTACAGCTGCACGTGGATCTTCTGGCCATCTTGCAGCTCAAGATCTGGCTTGAGCAGCTTCATTGCGGCCCGCTGCACATCGGAGGCCTCCTGCCTCAACCTTTCGGCAATGAGCCGCCCTTTTCGGCGCCGGTGGTGATCGTGGAACTCTGGCAGAGAGACAAACAGCTCGCCGGGCTGGCGACTCTCTGGGCACCGGGCCACGTGACCATGAGCATCATGGCCGCAATCAGCCAGGCAGTAGGCGCAAAAGGCTGTCTGACATCTGCTGCACGTGAGAGCCGCGCAGCCCGCAAAGTCCTGGAATGCCTGCCGGCAGTGCTGCGCCGGGCATTTGAGCGTGAGTATGTCGTCCAGGATCTCCATCCTCAGCACTGCGGCCTTCCTCTCTTCCATGTTGGCGATGGCCTGGATGCGCTGGAACTCAGCCGTAAGCCGCTGCCGCTCAGCCTGGATCGCTGCGGGCAGGGCCTCTTTGAGGACGGCGGCGTTGCGGAGCTCCACCAAGGAGGCAAAGACCGCCTCCTGCTGCCCGGCGCCAGCGTGGTTGGCAACTTGGTGCATGTGGAACACGGTGGTGCACTCCGCGTTGGGGCAGCGCAAGTTGCCGTCTCCATCCACCTGCGGAAGCAGCAACAGGAATGCATCAATGCAGGCAAGACGGTTTAGAGTTGAAAGCTATGAGCGCCGCATGTTGTTTACCACACTTTTTCAATTTGGGCAGTGCATGGTATAGATGGAGTAGTAAGTACTGCCACAACGCCAGCGGCCGGAGGTGAACGTTGTCTCACGGGGCCGCACCATGCGTTGGGGAACGTCCGGTTGCTTGGCACTGTCCAACAGCATCTCGAAGCAGTCCCAGCAGAGGAAGTGGCCCTGGGAGCACTGGCAGCCCTCACGCCCGAGCTTGTGCTCTAGGCAGATGCCGCAGGGCCTGTGCACGCGCAGCACCACTGATGCCAGCGGCACTGCCGCGCCGGCCATCCAGTAGATCCGCAGGGCATGCTCGGCCGTGCTGTCTGCGGGCACCACATGGTCCAGCCCCGCCCCCTGCAGCTGCATCGCCATCCGGTTGGCCTTGGCAGCCTTCTTTGACTTGGACCCGCTGTGGCGACCCAGGAACGGCGGGGTGTCCTCGAGCGCCTTGTGCCGGAACGCCAGGCCCAGCAGGACCTCCACACTGCCACTGTCGTCTGGCTGGATCCGCTGCAGGTTGGCGACAGTGACGCACCGAAGCGCCACCCCCTGTCCATAGGGAGTGGCCTTCATGGGGAATGACAGAGGGTGGCCCGCGAGGATTGGGCGAAACACAACGTCAAAGTTGGACATGTCGTCCAGCCTGGGGGGGATGCTGGCCTGCATTTCCTCCACGGGAGCGCCGCTCTCGCTGCAGGCGTGCAGGTGGTCGCGGTACGCTTGCATGATGCGGAGCGCCGCCTCGCTCATGGCATGCACCGGCGCTGCCGCCACGGCCGCCACACGCTCCACCTGCAGCTCGGAAGGCAGCCACTTGAGCGCGTGGTCGAGGAGCTCTGACTGCTCAGGTAGCTGGGGGCGCCCCTCGTCGCGCAGCGCGGTGTCCCAGGCGTCCAGGCAACAATGTAGGCACGGTGCAGCCGTGGTGCGCGGGTCGTCCGCGCCGCAGATCCAGGACACGCGGTGGCCGCATTGCGCCAGGGTGGCGGTGACCTCCTGGTTGCAGCGCACATTCTGCCTGCAGCAGGCATACATTCATGAAAAATGTGCAGTTTTGGACAGCCTTGCAGCTATTTGCGCGCAATGAAAGGTATCCGAGGCGCCACATGCAATGTCAAACTCAATCTCATATACAATCTTGTACACAGTCATATCACTGTTTGTTCACAAATACGATATCACAAACATCCCATCAATAGGAACTCTCATTTACTGACCGTAGATTCTTTGTGTGGTTTATTGATTGCCAGATCCCACCCTGAAACACCGTGTTCTACAAGGGGCAAGCAGGTGCCTCCAACACACACCTGTAGCACTCCACCGCGACGCGGTTGATCCCGCAGATGGTGCAGCACTTGTCCACCTTGTTGAGGCACCGCTGCAGGCGGCCAGCCCCCTGAAGAGTGGAGCAGACGGCTGTCGTCTTAGCTTGACATGCGTCGCACATTACCTCCACCTCCTCTCTGCACTGCTGCTCGAGCGCCGCAAAGGCCTCGCTGCACGGGGCGAGACAGGTGTGGCCGCAGGAGCGCTCCACCAGGCTGGTCTGGCCACACAGCAGCGCGGCCGGCCGGATGCCAGGGGGCAGCGGCGCAGGGCGGGGCGTGTCGGGGAGGATCTCGGGCGACACCAGCGTCCCGCCACCGCCCACGGCGCTGACCTCGCTGACGCAGCCCCAGGGCGGGTCAGCACTGCCATCGCCCCACGGCTTCCACTGCTCCAACGCCGTCCTCTCATGGCAAGGCAGGATCAGCTCGTGGTGGCAGAGTGGGCTGACTATGGTGTCCTGAGTGGGTAAATGTGCAGGCGTGCCTTAGACTTCATGTAGTTTCAATTCAGAGAAGTGGGCGAACCCATGACATACATACAGAGAGCGGACAAGAAGGAAGTGCATCGGGTGTGACACGTAAACAGCTACCGGCAGCGGTACATTGGGGGCATCGGATCACCTCCTGCAGACAGGCCGGCTCCTCGGCAGCCCAACAGAAAGCTTGAAAACACGCGACGCCCTCCAGCAGGTGGCCACACGAGTGCTGAAAGGTGACCGTAACTTGGCAAGCCTCCACGCCCGGCGCCTCGTCCGCATAGCCCACACCAGCCTTCACCACGGTGAAACATCCCCCGCCACTGCCAAGGGAGCGGCAGCCAGGGCGCACGGCGGCGACAGCAGCCGCCTGGTGGCACGGCACGGTCACCTCATGCCCGCAGCGGAAACGCCGACAGGTGACGGGCTCGGGGCACAGCGGCGATTCGGCGGCGCGCAGCTCCCTGAGTCGGCAACATGTGCCGGGCTGCACGGTGTGGCGGCCGCAGGGGAAGGCGAAGCTCTCAAGCACGGCTGCCTGGCACGTTGGCGGTGGCTCCACATCCTTCATGCAGCACTGCACCAGCGCGTCATGGCCGCACGTCAGCCGGCGCGCCACCTCGACCTTGCAGCGGGGAAGCTCCTTCCGGCCGGCGGCGACGGCCACAAGGCTGCTGCACGGTACACGCACCCTGTGCCCGCACACACGCTCCACCTGCACGACGATCAGGCACCAGGGTGAGTCGGTCTAAGCTTGCGTGTACGATGGATGCACGCAGAGCCATTGACTGCTGGCTCCGAAGCTGCCTGAGGCGGCGCAGTCGCGGCTGAGCTCACCGTCGCAATTTGTTGGCAGCAACCTCGTATCGCCTTGGCCAGGTCGGCCGGGAGCGCCTCCGTCTCTTTCAGTGCGGCCTCGGACAAGAGACTGCCCTCATTCTCAGCCTTCCCCTCTTCTGCGGCGTGGCGGGCGACGGGGGACTGGAAAGTGTCCCACGTCTGCGAGGTCTTGGCCCAGCAGGGCAGCTGAACGGAATGGCCACACAGCGGGCTGCTGAACGCCACGGCGGAGCTGCATCGCTCTTCCGCAGCGCCCTCCAGCGCCGCCCACTCAAAGGCAGTGGTGCATGGCACACTACGTTTGACATGCCCGCACGGCATCTTATACCTGCGGGTAGGGGGCACAGTTGCAGGTATCACGTTAGACAAGACACGACACATTGGGCATAGCAGGCAGGGCCACTGCGTGTCGCATGTGGGACGGGTGCAGCGCCGCGCACCAGACCGGCACGGCGCACGGTGGGATGGCGGCATGAAGGCGCGCCTCGCGCGCCAGCTGTGTCTCCGAGGCGCCGTAGTCCACGCCGTGTTCCACCGCGACGGAGGTGCGGTCGTCCGGCTCGGCCTGGACAGCCCCTACCCCACCGTGCTGCTCCCACGCCTCAAGCAGCGCGGCCGCCGCTGCGCAACGCAGGGACAGCGGGTGGTTGCAGCGCGGGCGGCGCGCCTGCACGCTCGCCATGCACGGCGAGGGCTGCAGCCGCTCCTGGGATGACTCCCAGCACTTCACTGAATTGCGGTGCCCGCACGGCCGCTTGTGCACCACCGTCTTGTCGCAGCGAGGCGGCTTCTCTTCCCAGGCGCGCCTCTGCCAGCATGCGGGTGCGCTGAAGGTGTGCCCGCACACAGGATGGAGAAAGTCGGATACCTGCGGGGCAGCAGCGCAGCATGCCAACCCGGTGGAGGGCAATATCAGCTTCTGTGCGACCAGCTCTAGTTGGAGCCCCGCCCGACTCAGCAACCAGTCAGAAACGCATTCCGCATCGGAAACCACGGCAGATTACTTGAAAGCACCCGAAGGGCAATCGCGGCACACACATACCGGCATCCATAATGTTGTTTCTGTGCACAAGTCGCATCCCGCCCCATGTCCCATGCATGTGTGCACGAAATGACTATAGTCTGACTACCGGCAGCGCGAATGCAAAGAGAGACTAGATGCAAAAGAACTATAACCTGACCGACTCGATGAAAGCATGCAAAAGGCAGTCACCACATGCAGGCATGGTCAGCGTCATTGGCAGTGCACCTTGACAGTACACTCTGGCAGCTTCTTGTGCCCGGCAGTGACCATCTTGTGCTTGAAGCACGGTAAGGTGAAGCTGTGCTCGCACTCAGGCCTCCGGTAGTCAACTGTCTCCTCGCATGTGTACCCGGACAGGGCCTCAGCAAGAGAGCGCCTCGGGAGATTGCTGGTGAGCGCACAGCTTTTGTGGAGATCGCCGCACAGGAGGGGGACGTCCTCGTGCTCAGGGCAGGGGCGGCGCAGCCGGACCGCACACCTGCCTGGCTCGGTGTGGGCGGCGGGATGTGGGGCGTGGCACCGCTTGGCGCACTCGTGGCCGCACCAGGGCAGCGGCTGCCCGCACGCCCGCCCACAGAACCGGCCCCAGGCGGCGGCTTGCGGGAAGTCTTGCAGCCGGGCGACGTTGCGCTGCACACTGCTGTGGTGGGGGCAGCACACAGGTAGGGCGGCGCCAATGCGGGGGCCGACAAATCGTGCGGCGGCGGTGGGTTGACAATCTGCTGTCGCATCGGGCATCTGGTGATCCGTCACCGCTTTCTGCTCGTCCCCTTCCTGCCGTGTCTTGCCCGATGGTGTGTCCACCGCCGCTCTGGGCTGCGCCTCTGTCTTCAGCTCGACTCTGGCGTCATGAGCCTTGCCGCTGGTGGCGATGTCGCTGGCTGGGGGATGAGCCGTATCAGCCCCTCCCAGGTGTTCGAGCAGCGCGCGCCAGTGAGGGGGGCCGCATGATGCAGGTGCCGTGCTACCAGGTTGCCTGGGGCCTGGCCTTGCACCCACCGCGGTGCTGGAACCCAGAATGAAGAAGCCCAGGCGAGCGCGAGAGGCTGCCACAATGAAGCGGTTCTTGAGGGCAACAAAGCGGTTTCCCGGGCGAGTGCGCACGAGCGAAAGGATGACGACGTCGTTCTCATCGCCCTGGTAGCGGTCGACGGTGGACACAGTGGCGGTCTCCGCTGCCTCGCGGCCGACAATGGAGCGCAGCGCCTGCGCCCATGGGTCAGAATCTCTATCAGTTACATTATTACATGGTAGGTCATCCAGTAGGAAGGAGGGGAGGGGAGGGGGGGGGGGTGCATGCTAAGCCTGACACTTGGAAGAGCCGCGATGCAGCCAGGAGGGTGAGCCACCTCTGAGTCGCACCTTGATGATCGCCGCCTTCTGGCCCTTGTAAGGCGTGATGAGCGAGATGCCGGCAGCAGGCAGGCCACAGACGAGCAGCCACTGCACGAGGTACGCAGCCGCCTCGGCCTCGATGTAGTTGCAGGCGGACAACCCTGCGACAGGCCGCCCCTCGGCGTTGCCTGGAAGGTCCCAGAAGAACTCCTGTGGCCGCATTCCGGGAACTAGCAGGCCACGGCCGCTCCACAGCTGCATGTCAGTGTGGCGGGGCCTAAATGTTGATGGGAGCATATCGCCGACGCGGCGCGAGACGGTGCAGGGGTGGTCCTGGATTGCCACCAGGTGGCGGTACTCGCTGCGGGTCAGGTCGGCAATGGCGGGACGCATCCGCCTCTGCTCATCTAGCACTGAGCACAGCACAAGTGCCTGATCCGCCCGGTCCCCGCCGCTGCTGCCACCGCGGCCGCGAGACCCCTCGGCTGTGGTCACTAGCCTCTCAAAGAGGGATACCTTGATGGAGGGATGCGACGTCTCGATGTTGAACCAGCAGTTCTGCACAAACGCTGGCAGCTGGTAGTGGTCGCCTACCAGCTCCAGCTTCTGCAGCGATTCCACGGCCAGCACCGCCATCAGCGTTGGCTCCATTACTTCACAAGCCTCCTCAACCACCTGAGTTGGGCACACCGCCAACAATCAATTTAACAAGTGGAACTCCTGGCTGGGAGTGATGTTCAAAGTAGCGCCTACCAAGTACCAACGAGCACCAACCACTGCCGCTATAGCGACGGAGGCATAGGCAATTCTTTGGATCCAAATTGGAGAGGGAGGGCCATGCGGGAAGGGGGGGCTGTCACCATGGCAAATGGCTCTGCAGCGCGCAAGGCCTCCAGGCGCCTGGCGGCTCCCACGACTGTTGCACCGACCACGCGGGCCCGCCTCAGCGCCAAGGCCGACGCAGCCGCCAAGTCCTGGCGGCCGGCCTCCACGTGGCTGTCCGACAGGCCCTTGAGGTGAGCCAGAATTGAGCTGCCCTTGAGGAGGAGAGAGCTTGCGGCCTGCAGGCGCTCTGACATCGGTACCGACCATGTCAAGCCCGCCAACTCCCCTTGTAGCCTCCGCACAGCCGCTACGGTGGCCATTCCGCCGTCCGTGTCGCCTCGCCCCCTTCCCGCGGGTAGAGTATCTTGGCCGTCAAAGTCCTCATCCAGCTCCTCGTCAAGTTGTGATTCGGCATCAGCGCCCAATACCTCCCGCAGACGCTCCTGCATTGTCACACCATCAGCGTCAGTGACTGCTGTCGTGCAGATGCCGATGCCAATGCTTGCCTCACGGCCGGCTCACCTGGTCCTCGTTCACGTGCAGATCCGGCAGGCTGTCTTCATCGGATAGCATCATCTCGTCCGGGTGGATGTGCTGCTCCAGGGCCTCGACACCAGCTTCGACTTCATTTTTGGGATCCATGCCACCCAGGTCGGAGCCCCCACTCTCAGGCGGCTGGTCTTTGGATATGGCAGCAACTGGGTGGGCATCATCCGCCGCATTGGCCCCCGCACCATCCTTTTGATCCGGTTCTGCTGTCTCTGCTTGGCGGGGTGGTGGCGGTGGCGCGGCAGCCAGATTTGCGTCTGCGTGTTGTGCCCGGTGTCCCGCCACCGGGGGATGGGGCTGTGGCTGCGCATCCTCTTGCTCTTGCCACCCAAATCCTGCTAGGGGACTGTCTGGCTGCTGGTTAGAAGTGGCAAGACCCATGGCCTCCATCGCCCACGGCTCCTCAGAAGCTACAAGCAGAGTGGCGCCATCGGCAGATTCCTGCAGCCGCAGAGCTGCTGCGGCGACGTCCTGTTGTGCGGACGCTTGGCGGGGAGCGCCGTCCCAGGCCTCCTCATCGCTGTCAAAAGAGGCCGCAGAGGAAGAGGCGGAGGAGGAGGAGGAGGAGGAGACGGGTGCCTGAGAAAGGTGGGCATGGCAGTAAAACTTCTTGCCTGGGGGCGCGTCGCCAGCGATCTTGCATTGCTTCCTTTTCCGGTTGACACCGCTGCACTGCTGTCTGCGCCATGCCACATCCTCCTTCGCCAGAGCCTTGTCACAACCCACCCCACGCACGTGGCTGCGAGGAGTGGCACCTGCTCTCCAGGCGGTTCGCTGCGGCTGGGTGTGTACCTCGCAGTAGTAGCGACCAGGGGTCGCTAGAGCGCCGCAGGTCTGCCCGGAGAGGTCGAGGGAGCAGCAGAGCGGGTGTTGCTCGCAAACATTTCGGGGCGGCAGATCCGTCACTGGCTTCACCAGCGGAAGGCCCCGCTCCACGCAAACGCGGCATGTGTGCGGCGGACAGTGCACAGAGCCGGATGCACGGGGCTCGTGGCAGCGAAGACCTGTCTGCCGGCCGTCCAACAGCTGGCAGCACCTGTGCCCGTCGCACAGGCGCCGCCGGCTGCCCTCGTCCACAACTGCCTTCACGCCCTCGCAGACTGTGCAGGCATGCAGATGGCAGAAGCGCTGCCGTGGGGAGCCGCCACCGCTGCCACTGCCACTGGCGCCGTCAGCAGGCTGCGGCGCGCCAAGCGCGGGGCAGGGGCAGGCGGCAACGTCGCATTTGTGCTCGGCGCAAAACCTGGTGCCGGGGACGGCCTGCTTCCCGCGAGGATCGCCCTGGTGGCACATCACGCAGAGATGCTCTTGGCAGAGTGGCAGCTCAGCTGACATCTGTGCCCGGTCGCACTGCGGGGCTGTGCACTCGTGGGCTTTGCACACTACCTGCCGCCGTGGTGCAACAGACACAGTACCGATGTGGATGCAGATGGGGCAGCTGTGGTTGCGGCAAAAGTCGCTGCCAGCAGCTTGCAGCTTGAGGCAGTTTGCGCCCGGGGCGTTGCAGCGGTGGGCCTCGCACAGGCGGATACCCTCTGGCTCCGTGGCCCTGGGCAGTGGGCAGCCGGTGGGATGCCGGCAGCTGTGCAGCTGCGCGCAGTACGGGCTGCTGATGTCCTCCGCCGCCTGCAAGATACAGCGCTCCCCAGCATCGTCCATGGCTGCACAGCGGGCAGGCGGCGCCAGACCAGCCATCCAGTGGGCCAGCAAGTGCTGCAGCTTGTCTGCACCGGCGCGGATCCCTTGGAAGTACTCCCAGTGCTGCAGGTCTGAGCTCAGGTCCGGAAGCAGCCGCTCCATGGCCTCCATGGCGTCGTGCCCGAGCAGCGGCCGGTGCCTGCTCCCTCGGGCCAGGAGGATGTGCGCCTCCTCACTGCTCAGGATCTTGTCCAATAAGGTGGCTCCCTGGAGGGCGAGATGCTCTCCATTCTCCGCCTCGCTGTTGGCAGGGTCCTGCTGCTGCTCGCACCTGTCTAGATACACCAGTAGCTTGGAAAGTAGGACCAGCAGCCGGGCGCACATCACCGCGACAATATCTTCTTGAGCTGCATCATCAGGGAACCACCTACGGAGGACCGTCATCGCATCCTGAGGTTGCCCACCAGGGGCGTCTCCCTCCTTGCTGTCAGCCAGCGCGCGCGCCATAGTGGCTTCCTCCATGTCCTTCAGCTCGGCGGCACAGAGCTGCATGTTCGCCGCCGTTTCCCGCCAAGCCAATGCTGTCCGGTCCGCCTCCCGCACTGCCTCTAGAAGCTGGGTCACAGTGTCCTGAGCACCACATTTCGAGAGTAGGGGTAAATGCAGGTAAAATAAATTATATTACCAGCAACATGCCAAAGATATCATTTGAAACCTAGACGTGTATGTCACGGGCTCAGCACTTCACCTTCAGCATCAACCGCGCCTCGCAATGACCCTCCATGGTACTCCATACGTATGTCCGTAATAAGTTGTCGGAATAACGTTGAACTCCATTCCGATATATCTCAGCAGGAATTTATTATGAGGACTAGTACTCATAGTACTCATTTTACGAGTTGAATAATTATCATACCGCCGTCAACAGCAGCTACTGTCAAATGAATATGCACCCCCCCCCCCCCCCCCCCCCCCCTCGTAGTATAAAGTAATACCAACTCCATAGTATCACATCAGCACAGCTTCAACTGTTCAACCCTCGCTAGAGACCTGTCGTGTATCTTGGTGGCAGGTTTGAGTGAACCGCTCCCAGCCCATGTGATAATGCCAAATGTGGCCGCCACACCTGCGCTGTGCGCTCCTCGGCGGTCCGCTGCTCTGTGTACGCACTGAGCTCCTGATCCTCCGCCTTGCCGCATCGTACTAGCGCGCCACGCTGGTGCTTCTTGGCCTTCAACACGTCTAGGAGGACCTCGTCCAGGGCGTGGTTCTTGTAGGATAGCACCAGGATGGGGCCCACGTCCGGGTGGCCTTCACGCATTGCCGCGCTGCGGATGAGGTCCAGCGCCAGGACGAGCTGGACCCCCACATAGCTCTGAAGACGCATTCACCGATACAACTTAGTCCACAAGGCAAGCTGCCTCTCGCATCTCGACGCGCAAGCCCGCACAAACCTGTGCGGTAAGACCTCTAGGAAGGAGGCAGAGCTGTAGGCTCACCTTGCCAGTCCCTGGGGGGCCTTGGGTGCAGTGAATGGAGCCTTGCAGCGCCTGCGTGAAGGCCTCAAGCTGTGTGCCATACAGATGGGTTTCTTTGGCCAGCCTGGTGATGTCCGCTTCGAGTTGCTGCCGAGCACCGGGTGAGAGACGCTGAACCAGGTCGATCTCACTGGACCTGACAGCCTCTTCCACGGCGGCAGCGACGGCCACATCGCCCTCGCCAAGGCTGGGCGGCGCTGCGGGTGGAGGTCCCTGTCCAATCAGCTTTTGCGCAAATGGGACAGCCTCGAGGTGCTTGCAGAGGTCCGGGTCCGCACAGATTGACAGCACTTGGAGCACTTCGGGCACAAAGATGCGCAGGTCGAGCACAGCTACTCGGGTGCCGATGCTGAGGCTGATATCCCCGGCCGGGCAGATCCGGCCAGCCGGGTCGCACTTAAGGAGACGCACGGCCATGTAGCCACGGGAGCGCTGCTGCCAGTCCAGGTCCAGACCAGCACCCTGGGCGCATCCATCAAGACAGACACCCTGTTAAAGGTGATCAGGAAACACTGTTGATGGCGTGTCCAGCACCTCTCTTGTAATCCTACATACGCTTGATGAAGTGTCATGGGGGTAGTGAAAGTGGGGCGCACCCGGAAGGGCTGTACAGGCACGATCTCGCCCCATATCAGGGGTACAGCCGGTAGTAGTGGCTCCCCCGACCGGCTCAGGGGCGCCACGCCAACCAGAGCAGAACACTTGAGACGGTAGGAGGTTTTCCAGTTGGGAGCCTGCTGTGGCGGCCTGCGAGACAGCACCTGAGACAGGACAAAGACCTGTCCGTCACGACGATGATCCTCGCGCTCCACGACCGCTTCATAGATGTCCGTGGAAGCATGCGAGCCACTGGCGGTGAGGGCTGCCTGCCTCTGACGGAGGCAGCTGACACAGACGCTGTCCCAGTGGCGGCCCCGAGGGCAGGTCCAGGCCGCTGGAGACCCGCAGATACTGCCGTGTTTGAGGCGGGCAGTGCAGGTGTGGTGACGCCCTTGGCAAGGTTGCAACAATGGTTCGTTGCAACATATGTTGGCGACCCCCTGACGGCTGCTGTCTGCTGCGCCCTGCCGGTGCTGGCAGCGAGGCCAGACTGCGCCCGCGCCCCAGTAGAAGGCCAGGACAGCCATGAGGTGGTGCAGCGAGTCTGCGTACTCGCGCAGGCTGCTGAAACCGCCGCAGAGATTGGGCACCTGCCGGAGCCATGCCCCGTTGAGAAGCCACTGCATGTTGGGCTGACGCCATCCTGCCCAAACCGGGGCACCCCCTGCCAGGCTGGGAGCACCTTCTCCCCCTGTTGCAACGGGCTGTTGCTCCCGTTTTGCGGCGATGGCGGCCTGGCGTTGCAGCAAGAGAGTACATCTTAGGCGGCAACAAAGCACATGACACTTAAGGTTTAGATCAGGAGTACCCGGCCGTGGCTCACCTGACCCAATGCTCGGGTGTATGGGTCCAATTCAGCGCCAACGCGCACAATCAGGCGGGCGGCGCGGCTCATCATGCTATCGTCTTGAAGACATGGAAGGATCTGGGTGGCCTTAGCTCGGAGCTCGGCTGCCAAGCTTTTTGCCGCGGCTGCTGTGCTGCCAGGGTCTGCCCCTACTGCAGTTTCTTGTCCTTGAAGGCGCTTGTGAACCACATCAAGGCACCTCTCCAGCCGTTGGAGGTCGGCTGGGGAGGCCCTCTGAGGGACGATTGCGGCAACGATGCGCGTCATGACACCAAGGATATCTGCCACCGGAGGAGTCGTGGCACTACGCTTTGGCATGTGCAAGAGGGCCTTCAGGAGGGAGTCCAGAGACGGGCCAGCTGCCCCTGAGCGCGCAATGCGCCGAAAAGGTAAGGGTATGCAAGCAAACTAGCTCATAGGAGTAGCAGGGCTGCGAAAACCCTGAGGGTTATGTGCTACGGGCTATGCATTGCATGGGTGAAAGTAGTCCTCAGTCGAGCGAGCTGTAGTAAGGCATTTCGTATACTATGATGAAAATGCAGCAAATTCATGCAATATACTGCAAAGGCTCAGATATAGCTAGCGGCAACACACTGGTAGGACTTTGCCGCTGGCCCCTGCAGAATAGACCGCTATGACGGGAGAAGCGGCCGACAATGAGTGTTATATTTAGGATGTCAAGCAGCCCGATGGCGGGAAGCGCATTACCTGCAGCAGCGGCTTGCCACGTCAGGTTCCACAACCTGTGCTCGGCCTCGTTGCCTGGCGACATGTATCGTATGCCATGTGAAGTGGAGGAGACTGCAACATCTAGCTGTCTGCAAAGCACGGTGTTGAGGCAACAGCATGACAGTGTACTGTTAGGCCATTCGCACAGCAACTAGTTTCATCTATTGTTCTTCTGGACACATAAATTGATGACAACTAGTACATGTTCAGCCTGACGCGTGTGATGGCCTCCAGGTACCCCTAGTTTACGCCCGTCAAGGGCTAGGCGCGTTGGTCTCTTTTTACCATTAGATCTGGTCAAGTTCAGACAAAAGCAAGATGAAATGCCGGGGCCACTACCGCATCTGAATGAGGGCCCCAACATGCAATCCGAGTGAGAAACGACAAGACCTGGAGGACCAGGCGTCACAATTATTATATAGCTTATGTCTCTCTAGCTAGCGCCGTACATGTAGCCTCGATCCAAAAACTAATGTGTCATAAGCATTATGGGTGTAAACAAACACCCCAAGACATCATATGTTAGAGAAATTTCATGCAGTCTGCTGATTAACAACTACGAAAATATGTGACGAATTCGTGTTCAGAAACGAAAATTGGAATGCACCGTGATGTAGCATGCACCTAGGATATATGTAGTGTTATATCCTAATGCGCAAATTTCATGTAGGGGCGTCAGTACCGCTGGTACTACAGCATTGTGCAACTTGGTGATTCATAAGCTGAGGGGTCAAGCGGATTTTGAATCTTTGTATTGAATTGCACGAATGAGGGATGCAGCCTTTTGGTAGAATAAACTGGTGCAAGGGAATCAGTCGAAGTGTATTGATGAAACTGCGAGGGAGACGTATGACATTAGCGATGACAGTATATGTATGATTGACGACATGATGACATGGAACGCATATAGTATAGTAAGAAAGCAGCAATGATAAATAGTAGAATCGATGTGCACACATCCCCATCAATTTACAGCAGCAGCGCTACGAGGTATGTCGGTACCGAATGGGTGTTATGACGACTAGTAGTCATATATGACTACAGGTAACTACAGGTAACACCCACTTTCGAATCACCATGCTCTTAGTTGCTGGATGAGATGGATAGTGAGTGATCGACCAACACTCTATCCAACTGAACGGCCTGCTCCAATAAACGGCACCGTCACACCATCCAACGAAAATGAGTGAATCCTCACCTCCAGTACACTGCGATGTCGGGGGACACCTGCACGCCGCTGCCCGTGCCAGGGTCCGCCTCTCCAGTACGCCGTCCCGGCGGACCGCCAGCGGGCGGGGGACGAGTATGGTGCCCGTTCCACCCTCTCCCGCGGCCTCGGCCTGGCTGCGCTGGGGCGCACGGTTGCCTCTGAGGAGATCCCAAGTCACCCCGCTCAGTCGCGTCGTTTCGAGTATGTGTCTGCCGCCACCCGCCGCCTCCACGGCCGAAGGCAGGCCTGTCATCATTCGAACCTCGTCGGCCGTAACTTCCGCAGCCACGTCCTCGGCCAGCCGCTGGCGAAGGACCGTCGCCCGGGAAATAGCCTGGACCTCGGCCGCTTCGTCCAGCACCGCCGAAGGACCCGCGACCCCACCGTCGACCGCGTCCGCGACCCTGGCCTGGCGCGTCATCCGCCATGTCGCCGCGCGTGCTATAGCTGTAAGTCGGCCAAGTGATGATCAGCCGCGTTGAGCCTCTGAGACGCGGGAATCTCGAAAGTCATCTGACAACCTGCTTATGGATGACATTCGTCCCACGCACCAGCAGTCTGATTAATAGCAGCAGTAGACGACGTCAGCCTCGCGACATGCAAATGCCACTACCAGAGTAGCGCTACCAGTACAGTATATCTGCTGCACTGCCATACTACACTACACATATGCGATATCCGATAGGAAGTCCCTTAGCATGTCGTGGTCATTGTTCTTTCCGATCCTTTTTTCCGCCCTGCGGCGGTCCTTTTTGTAATCTGAACTCACTCTCTTTTGGCACGCCTCGTGCTCTTCCCTTTCCGGTCTATAAGGTTACCCGAAACTTTTGCAATAAAATCCTGCAGCCTCCGTATCCTCGGTTTAATGCCGTAAATTTCGGATTTTCTGCCCTCCGCAGTCCGATGTCAGGGTATGTGCCGGTGTTGTCCGGACAAATTTCTCCTAGCGGAGCCAACGTCTGGATGACCCCCTGCCATCTCCTTTAGTGTAGAAACCGGAGGTTTCCATAATTCTGAACTAAATGCCATTTGTCACCGGTGCTTCTGGCATATGCCTTGCCTGCCACGATTTGCCCTCGTTTGAGTGATCAGAGTTGATCAGAGTTCCTGTTAGGCCGGCGCCGTCGCGCTCTCGATGGTGGCTCGTCGTCGTTGTCCTCCTCCTCGTTGGGGTCTGGTCCCACGCCGAAGCGCTGTTGTACGGCTGCCTTTGCCGCCGCCGTGACGCTGTACTCGGCCTCGCGGCGCAAAAGCTCGTCGCTGAGCTGCGCCACTGCTTCCGAACCATAGTCCGCGAAACCGGGCTTGAGGAGGCTGCGGCGAACCACCTGTGCGACTGTCTTGGTCCGCGCATCCGCATCGTTCGACGCGTTGAGGCGGATAAACGCCAGGAAGTCGCGCCGGTGTTTATTTGAGGCGTCGTAGGCCGCCACGCCCGCTTCAAGGAGGCGAAGGTCCTCCTCACCAGGGGGCTGCGCCGCGCTTGCCGCTCTCTTAATCGACGCGAGCGCCTCGCAGAGAGCCGCGTGGGCCACCGCATCGTAGAAGCCAAAGCAGTACAGAGAGCGGTACTGATCCAAAGTGGCCCAGTGCCGACGCGCGATGAGCTGGCGGTGCGTCTCGTCAGATGAGATGTCGTACAGTTGGGGAATCGGAGAGAGGCCGGGACTGGGCTGGACGGAAAAGCCGGGGCCAATTAAATGAGCCCACTCCTCCCAGACTAAGGAAGGGGCAGCGGCACTAGGGCCACCGCGCTGGGGCTGGGGCACGGAAACCTGCTCTGCGCGAGCCGGTGCGTCGTGCTGGGAGCTCGCCGCGGCAGCGCTACTAGCGGGCGCGCGGGGCTCGGTAGGAGTAGAACCACTAGGCCGCTGAAGGTCACTTCGTAGGGCTTCCAGAAGCTCCGTAAGCCCCGCGAAACCGGCCTCCAGCGCGGCGATGCGGTCTTCGGCTAGGCCACTAGGGGCGTCACCGGAGTTGTCAGGCATACTGAGCCCTGACAATGCCGTGCGCAGGGCGTCGTGCTAGCGCAGGCGGATAATATCGACAAGGATCGCTTCCCCTCGCGGCACAGGTGCCGCGCGATTGCTGGTGCGTGAAGCGCAACAGCAAAAGGGATGAGCGCTATGGTCTAGACAGTTGGCTAAGTAGTAGCTGCAGGCAGGCAGGGAAACAGGTCGGGAGCTGGTGCGGTCGCGAGTCCGCTGCTCACTGTCCCATCCTGGAAGATTCTAGACATAGCCGATGACTGGCTACTGTGCTATATTTTCCAGGTGGTAGTCGTTCGACCGCACAACTCGGTCCGTCGTCTGACTAAACTCAGTTAAGTACTTAACAACGATTAAGCCTGTTCTTTAGGCCCTTTAGGATGCAGCGGAAGGATTTAGAAAGTATGGCCAATCTCTTCTGGTTACAGGGGTTCCTGGGTTATAGTTCTGTCTCTGAATTCTACCTAGTAGACTTGTCCGAGGCGGTATTTATACCCGCCGAGGTCATAGTCATACCTGTGCTATGTTAGCCGGGTGTCATGGGATACCCGTGCTGTGTTAGCCACGTAAGGCTTGAGTCAGAGAACTCTAGAGAGTTCCAGAAAAGTCTTCGGCCTTATACTACTAATATTTACGCCCGCAATACTATATGTACAGCGACTCCGCGGATGCGTAGTCGTACTACCTTTGCGGGGAGTTATACCTGCTAGTATAGCAGAACATTATGGCTAAAGGGAAATGGAGTATAACACTCTCTCCCCCTTAAGCACAAGCGTCCTCGCTGTGCAGGTGTCACATAACTACAGGAAACTACAGTCTTGGTCTTGATTTTGAAGTTCAGGCGGAAGGTACTCGGCTTGGGTAGCGATTCCGGAACCGAATGAAGTCTGGGCTCTCAGTAAACTGTCGGTATGGTTTAGACAGTAAGAACGACCGGAAAATGTCCAGGTGCTTGACTCCGCGTAGGGGCTCCCAGGTGTCTTCGCTTGGTACGTTGTACGGGAACGCCCATCGCACTCGAAACAGTAGTCCAGTGCCATTGTTGTTGAAGGCAACATCGAGTATGTCCTGAACATAGAATCGGTTTGCGTCATGGACAATCGGTACTCGTTCAGACTTCGCCGGTTGGTCAGGGTCGTCATACCACTTTTCCAGCATACTCGCGTGTACCACGTCGTGGACTCGTACGCCCGCAGGTAGTTGCAATCGGAAAGCAACTGGCGAGATCTGCTCTGCAATGACGAAGGGGCCCACGTAGCGACCGCGTAGCTTAGCACAGGGTTGCTGAATAAACTTCAGATGAGACGCTTTCAGCTTAACTCTGTCGCCGGTCTTGAATGGTACGGGTAGTCGTTTACGATTAGCTGCAGTCTGCATACGAGTTTGAGCCTCCAGTACGCAATCATGCGCGAAGCGATGAAGCTCATGTACATACTTGACGTGTTCCGGAAGAGCTCGAGTTGGCTCGGTTGCGAGTTGAGTAGTAGCAGGTGTAGTCGGCTCGAATCCCAAAGTCGCCTTGAAAGGGGACATAGTAGTCGAAGTCGACTGAGCAGCGTTGATCGCAAACTCCACGTTGGTGAGGTGGTTGACCCAATCATCGTGCAGGGGGTGCACGTAGCAGCGTAGCACTTGCTCCCAAGTTTGGTTAGTCCGTTCCGTCTGGCCATCGGTTACTGGATGAAAAGCTGTAGAGATGTTCAGCTTAGTACCCATGGTCTTGAACTTATCTTGCCAGAATTCCGACATAAATCTGGGGTCTCGGTCAGAGATGAGTTTAGCCGGCAGGCCGAAATGATGAAAAACTGAGCGATGCATAATCTCCGCCAGGCCTTCAGCAGTAACTGTCTTCGTAGTTGGCTCAACAATTACTCGTTTTGACAGTAGACATACGAAAATCACTACTGAGTCATATCCCTGGCACTCCGGCAGATCTGTGATTAAATCCAGGGATATTACCTCAAATGGTCGTGACGGTACGTCATGGGGCTGAAGTAAGCCGTATATGGCTTATGCCGGGCCGCCTTAGTACGTTGACAGGTAGGGCAGTGTCGCACGTAGTTGGTGACAGTCTGTTTCATACGAGGCCACCAGTACAGTTCCACAGTACGCGCCAGTAGTCGTCGTCCTCCTGGGTGTCCAGCAGTAGGCGCGTCATGTAGTTCGTATAGTGCTCGTTGTCGCAGGTCCGCCACATTTGGTACGTAAAGTCGTGAGCCGTAGGCGTACAGTAGACCATTACTGTGACGTACTAGCCAGGATGGTAAAGCTTTCCGCGATTTCAGGTACTCGTCGGAGTCATATGCGGTCTTGATTTCGTCGTAAAACTCATTGTCCGCCTGTAGTCGCGACTCCATAGCAAATAAAACTGAATTTATTTCGCAGTCAACCTCGTCTTCTGACCAGTTGTTCAGCAGATCTAGCTTCTGTAGCGCATCCTTCAAGTCGGGTCGCCGAGAGAGGGCGTCCGCATGATTGGCAGCTCCTCGCTTGTAGACGATGTCCATATGTCGTTGGTAAGGCGCAAACACTTGCAGCCATCGTACTTGCCGCGTCGACAAATCGCGTTGGCGAAAGAAGTGCCGTAGTGTGTCATGGTCGGTGATGACCGTAAAGCCCGCCGCTCCATCAAGGTAGCATCGGAACTTGATGAGTGCATCACGAACCGCTAACAACTCTTGCTCATGTACCGGGTAGTGAACTTCGTGTTTGTTCATCTTGCGTGCATGGTACGCGACAGGTCGAAGTCCTGAGCCTTGACCTTGCAGCAGCACAGCTCCCACTGCAAATCCAGAAGCATATGTATACAATGTGTAACGGGCGTCCGCAGATGTGTCCGGTATACTCAGTACAGGTGCTCGTACCATTGCGTCCTTTAATGCACGAAACGCTGCATCAGCACGAGGCGTCCACACAAACTCCGGTTGATTCTTCGTCAGGTCATGTAGTGGCGCCGCAATAGCCGCGAAGTTATGGATGAACTTGCGGTAATAGCCAGCAAGGCCGAGAAAACCTCGTACGTCCTTTACTGTCTTCGGCACGGGCCACTGTTGAACTGCTTCCACCTTCCGGGGGTCCATCTTGATCTGTCCTGCTTCGACGATATGGCCCAAAAACTCCACGCTAGTACTGCCGAACGAACACTTCGACAGCTTGATATGCAAGTGGTGTCGTTGCAACTCCCGTAGCACCAATCTGATGTGCTCGAGATGCTCTTCAGCTGTCTTGCTGTAGATCAGCACGTCGTCCAGGTATACCACGCAGAATTTGCCGAGATATGGGCTCAAAACACGGTTCATCATAGTCTGGAATCCAGCTGGGGCGTTTGTCAAGCCGAAAGGTAACACACAGTACTCGTAGAGTCCATAGTGTGTCCGGAACGCTGTTTTGTGGATGTCTTCCGGTTTAATTCGTACTTGATGGTAGCCTTTATACAGGTCCAGAGTACTGAAAATAGTCGCACCATGCAATGAGTCCAATAATTCGTCGATACGAGGAAGCGGGGTCCGGTCTTTCTTCGTAAGGTCATTCAATTTACGGTAGTCCACACACATACGCAGAGTGCCGTCTTTCTTACGCACAAATAAAATTGGGGCGCCGTAGTTTGACTTGGACGGACGAATCCACCCTTTTGCCAACAATTCCTCCAGTTGTGACCGTACCTCTTGCAACTCCGCTGGTGACATACGGTACGTTCGTTCCTTGGGGGGTTCATCACTCTCCAGGTTGATCTCAAAGTCGAACTCGCGCTCCGGTGGCATGTCAGTAGGCTCCGCGATGATGTCTGCAAACTCCATAAGGGACTCCTTGAGCTCCTCGGTCCACTCGGTCGACTGGTCTGTGCGCAGCTCAGCTACCGCATCGAACACCTCGCGTACCGCAACAGCAAACAGTTCCTCGCCGCGACTCTTCCTCAGTTCCTTCGCCATCTTAGCCGCGTCCAGGTGGTAAACCGTCGTAGGTACTGTATACTGTTCCGCTGTAGCAATGTGTTGTCCAGTCTTCCGGTGTTTGATAATTTTAGCAGTCCAGTCAATGTCAGGATTAACTGTTTCCAGCCAAGGTTGTCCGAGAATAATGTCGAATTTCTCCAGGTCTGTAACTATAGCGTCCAATTTATAGTCGAAAGCTCCTACGGTAAGTACTTCGCTCCTCAGCCGTTTGGTACTGGTACTCATACTGCCGTTCGCCAGTTTGATACGGTGTTTTCCTCCGGATACTGTAGGGCACTGATGCAATTGTACCCATTCGGTACTCGCAAAATTTTCGGTTGCACCAGAGTCCACCAGTATTTTACAGTGTCGTCCTCGCAATTCGCCAGTAATAGTCAGTAGTCGGGTACCACTCGGTGAAGATACGTTGCACAAACGCGATGTGGAGTCTTCGCCAGGTAGTCGGACGTTACGGTTGACATATTCATCAATTTGTTCGCGGACGGAAGCTTTCGTACCGTAGTGGGTAGCGTACTGTCTCCGTCTCCAGATAACCCGTACTTCGTGCCTCCAATAATTTCTTCCAGGTTGTCCATAGTGCACGGTTCAAAGGGGTCTTCGCAGGTACAGTATTACGGCGAGCGCGATACAGGTATACAGGACACCGGTTGTCTCCCGTCCGCTGAGTGCCGAGGTACCGTAGATTGCTCTCCTGTACCCGGTACCCAGTTTGCTCGAGTAATCGTCGTACTGCTGTTGTCTCCGGCGTCGCGTCCGTGTCGCCGCGCTTGCCTTCAGGAAACCAAATCAGTCTGCTGTCTTCTACAGTCAGAAGCACTCGCCTTCCATCGGTTACTAGAACCTTCGAGTGCGTCCACTCAGGCTTCGGTGGGGTTCTCAGGTGCTGCGGTAGAAACCGTACGCCGGCGCCATCGTCAGCGTAGATCTGTGTCGCCCATCGAGTGGGGCCAACATCTTGTCTCGCACCTTCTATGCCATCGTTCGTTGGACACGTAAACACAGAAGTCTTCGCTGGCAACTCATCCACCAGACGAAAATTTCTAAGTAGTCGAAACCACGGCTTACGCGACCATTTTGGAACCACAATAATTGCTCGTAGATGCGGATGCAATAACTTCTGTCGAAGGTAGTGGCCCAAAAATTCTTCAATTCGGTCATACGGGGCATTTAGCCAAATACGCCGATATTCTCCGAGATCATGTTCCTGAAATGGGCGCGTCGGACAAAAACTACCAGAAACTTGAGAATTCAGGCCGTCATTATCGCAAGCTCCGTCCAGGTCGCAGGGTCCGTATTTCTTCGTGTACTCGTGAAATAATTCGCGATGTACCATCCAGTCGCTGAAATCCTTGTGGAGGAAATCAGGCCTCAGTGTCGTTCGAGGATACGAGGGCTGTACTTCTGTAGTCTCGCGAGCCGTTTTAGGGGACAGTCCTTCACCCTGTCGCGCGCCGCGCGCGGCCGACTCATGTCTTAGTTTCCCGGCCGGGTCTTTCTGGGTCGATAATCAGAAATCCTTATCTTCTTGCTCGGGCACGCGGACGCAACACGACCTTTCGCCCTGCAGATAAAGCAGCGACCTTCCTTCTTAAATCTCTCAAACTCCTCCTCGGTCAATCGCCGCGCCATCAACAGGTCGTCTTCGTGTTCTGTAGCCTCACCCTCAGCACTGCTGTAGTACTGCTCGTCGTCGTCGCCATCGTCGTCCATGATGTTTAGGCGCTCGCGACGGATCTCGCGGTGCACATCTGTCTCCCGCTCCGCAGCTTCAACAGCCAGAGCTGCCTGTACAGCTTCTGCCAGGGTCTTAGGGTTTTTCAGGGCAACTTCCTTTCGAATATGGGGTTTCAGTCCGCGCTGGAAGTCATGTACATTATCTTCCTCGTGACGATGGGGTAACTCCAGTAGTTGCTCGCGGAAATAATTCGCGTACTTCTGTACTGTAGTCCGCTGTGTCGCGCGATCCAGATTGATACGAGCTTGCTTCGCCGGTGTACGTCCACAGAATTCGGTGATTAGTGCCGCCTCCATGTGCGTAATACCGGTAAAACCGCCGCCAATTTCGTCGTGCGTACTCGCCACTTGCGCGTACCACCACTTGGATACGGGTCCGTGAAAATAGCCAGATGCCCAGTACACGCTACGAGGTTCCTCCGGGTTTACATTGTGATATTTCAGGTAGCCCCGTGCATGACGAAACCAGTTCCGTAGCTCGTCGATATTCGTAGTCGATAGCTTCTCGATCTTCGCTGGTTTCACATCGCTCGGCATGAGTCCATGCATGTCGTTGGTCCGGGCAGAACGAAGCTGGTCTCGCATCTGCTGCTCTACAACTCGGCTCTAGTTCACTCGGTCGTCGAAATGACTGAAGCCTTGTCGCACGTACTCGTCCAAGCGGCGAATCTCCGCCGTTGCCGCCGTCGTAGCTTGCGCTACTTCTTGCATCTTCGCTTGCTCCGTCGACATAGTCTCGACTCGGTCGGCTAGTCGTTGAAGCATGCTCATCATGTTTGCGAGGGTCGGTTGCGTGCCCTCTTGACCTCCTTCGAGCGGAATCGGCTGTGCTTCGCCGGCAGTGGCCGCTACCGGAAAGCTTCCGCTGTCCTCAGGTGGTGTCTCTCCTGGTGTAGCCATCTTTACGTCGCTTACCGCTGTCTAAGCTCCGAAACAAAGTGTTAGGCTCTAGCTTAAGCCTGTTCTTTAGGCCCTTTAGGATGCAGCGGAAGGATTTAGAAAGTATGGCCAATCTCTTCTGGTTACAGGGGTTCCTGGGTTATAGTTCTGTCTCTGAATTCTACCCAGTAGACTTGTCCGAGGCGGTATTTATACCCGCCGAGGTCATAGTCATACCTGTGCTATGTTAGCCGGGTGTCATGGGATACCCGTGCTGTGTTAGCCACGTAAGGCTTGAGTCAGAGAACTCTAGAGAATTCCAGAACAGTCTTCGGCCTTATACTACTAATATTTACGCCCGCAATACTAATATGTACAGCGACTCCGCGGATGCGTAGTCGTACTACCTTTGCGGGGAGTTATACCTGCTAGTATAGCAGAACATTATGGCTAAAGGGAAATGGAGTATAACAGTTCCCGAGGCTTCCTATGTGGGCGTATTATCTTTCGGCGCGTTTGCGCCGTTTGATAAGCCCCGAGTTATTTTCTCATCCTGGGTTGTCATTGTTTCCCCCCGCGGTTCCCTTCTTTGTCCTGTGGGGATCCGCATTTATCTATTTTAAATGCCGAGCTTGATATGTATTTTGTCTCCCGACTTAGTTTGGGTGGTGAAATACCCGTTCTAAGAGGCTCATCAATACCATGCCCTCAACTTCTGCCTCTCGTCCGCCTAGGCCGCTGCTTTAACCCCAAGGGCATGGTGCATTTGTCTTGCCTAATGTCTTTTGTTGCTAGCGGTTGTTGCTAAAATACACATTGATCTTCCTACATATGTCCCAATCGGGCTTTTAGCCCTTTTGGTGTGTATTTCGGCATTGATGTTGTTTGCTGTGATCTGCCCTATATTCCCACTCGCTTGCCTTGCCTTGTAGTTGGGCTTGCCGGAATATATACGGACGGGGGGAGAGACCGCGATTTTTGTGGTGGCTGATTGAGTGTCATGGCCGCTTGCCGATCATTGCCGCGAGAATGGTGGCAAGGATTGGGCGCAGTCACTGCGTGTGAGCTTTAGGCGAGAGGCTTTAGCGTAGGCAAGGAAAATGTTTGCAACAAAGAAATTGTAACAGTGTACCGGGGTGTCCACGGTTCTATACAACTATCGGCTTGGCAGTCGTTCGCATGCATGCATTAGGCTTGGATATGCATGTTTTGTCATAACCGAGGTGAATCGGGGATTACGGTCTTTTATTATTATGCGACAGATAAGGCCGTAGGGGCGGAGAATATTGTCAGTAAGTAAACGGGGAAGCCGAGGAGCGTCTACGTGGATATTGCAAGGTATGAAGTGGGCTTGTAATCTGAATGTGCGTACAAGTGTGGGTGTAGCGGCAAAGACATTTCGCGGAGGGCGGCATGACAATGATAAACAAAGTGATGGGAATGATTGCTTAGGGGCAGGTGTTTGGATGTACGGGAGACACGGAGCCTATGGGTTGTTATGGTTTTTTTTGCAAGCCAGGTTGTTAAGGTGCGCAAGTCGGTTGCGCATAATGGGTCACCATATGTTTTCCAAATTGTAGTGGGAGTGCATGCGGCATCAAACAAGGTGGCCGGCAGCGTGGGTAGAGTATTTCCGGAATGACCAAATCAGGAGTTGTCTGAGGTGGGCATGCATACTTATCAGCTATTTCGCACAACCCCTTGCTAGAATTATATTACCCGATTGGGAATACGGTTACCGTAGTAATTTGCTTCGGTTGTATAGCTGTGGCGAATTGGCCGATTATCAATTCTAGATTAACTTTAAGGTGGCAGTAATGCAAGGTAAGTATGAGAGTAATCGGGCAACGTGTTATTAAATCTGTGTCAAGCAGTTGAATGTCGTGTTTTGTTAGGTCTTGGCATCGGGCATCGGCCTCATTCTAAGAGCTGTTATCGCGGTATAATATGGCGAGCACGGGCTTCCCGGTGCGGGCGGGGGTGTGACAATTATACGAGTAGCCTCTCGCCTTTGCACCACCACTGCACACCCACCTTTGTTTGTCTTTGAGTCTCTATCATGTTGAGACTGTCGCACTGGTTTCGGAGCCGGATTGATACCGCCTCAATTGTTACAAGGCGCCAGCATGCTGATGTAAGGGTCGCCGGTTCGAACCCCGCTGATGTCGAGAATTGAATTCTCGCAGGGGGGGGGCGGAATGTAGTGTGACAATTATACGAGTAGCCTCTAGCCTCTCGCCTGCACCACCACTGCACACCCACCTTTGTTTGTCTTCGAGTCTCTATGCTGTTGAGACTGTCGCAGGGTCAATGGTCTGCTAGGTATGGTAGCGAGTGACGGCGGCTTGGGCGGGCAAGTGATAGAGCAGAGTGGCATGCATAGTGTGGTCTGACCGTGATCTAAGAACCCTTTTTTTATATAGCAACGTCATTTTGTATAAGCGTAACCGCGCGAAAAAGTTCGTACTGGGCATAGGTGGGGTACTTGGCATGTGCATATTGTGACACTTGGTATAATAAGCGCACTGCCGGAAGTGTTCCTTTGCAGTTCCCCAAAGTAAGACAGCGGTTAAGGCGTATGCATACGCCTTATATATATGGTGTGTTAGTCCGTAAAAGGCAACGTACATTTCCGCCCGTTTCCAGAAATTTTTATGTATTGCCACAATTATTACAACAAGGGTGCGGTCGTGCGATAGTATGTATATTCATTCCATCCTTACGAGATACATTGCCGAATTTGAAAAATCGTAAATTGTTGTGCGGGCGCCAATTGCGAATGGCAACAATGATAACATTGGAAGGGCGCGTGCCCCGTTGGCTATGTAATAACCCAAATAATCGTGTTCGTTTAGGCAGTTGCAGCAGTATGTTATGTTTGGGAAGCAAAACAGGCGTGATGTTCATGTGTATTAAGTATTCATCGAGGGAGGTATTAAATACCAAAACGTTACTCATCAAGCGTTGAAACGCCGACGGGTTATTGGACAATCCAAATGTCATGACCAGGAATTCGAACCGACCGAGCTGAGTTTTGAACGATACGGTGTGAACATCCGTATATGTTTGATTCCAAGTTGGTGTTGGACCAAAACTCTGTCGAGGGCGGAATATAGAATTTCCCCGGATAGCATATCTATTAAAAGCATGGTGGCGTGTGGTACGGGGAATCTCATTCGGCGGTTATATATATGCAACTATCGGTAGTCAATGCAAATGCGCATGCCACCATTGTATGGTCGGACAAATAGGATAAGTGCGGCATAAGGCGGAAGCGATTACCCAATGAATTTTGTGTCCAAAAAGGCGCTTCATTGCTTTGTATGTTTTGGCTGATTCGGCAGGTGAGTGGCAATATGTTTTGCCGGGTGGTACGTGGGCATCTAGTATGTGTTATGTGAGCAATGGTATTTCGAAGTTGAAGTCGGGGCGGTACTGCTTGAAGGGAATTTAACGGCGGGCATGCTTGTTTATATGTTTAAGTACAACGGTCCGAATTCGATTTTGCGCATCATTAGCGTACAAGTCGGTGGTAACGATGGAAGAACATGAGTTAGTTGACGGAGCAACAGTGTGTCCGTTGCGTCGTACTCACGAATTCCGGCGAATTAAACCTTTTTAAACCATGGTTTTGGCATGTGTATCACATCGGTATTAATAAAGCGGGGTTCAACCGGATGTAGGTCAGTGTGGCCGTTGGGAAGTGTAATTTGGGTGCCGGCAATTCAGCTATTGTCTAGGTGGTGATTATGAGGAATGACACACGAGAACACCGTTGAAATTATTCTGCAAGTTGGTTATATATATACGAATTTAACCTCTGCTCAGTATATCTTAATTCCCCTACCTTCTGGGTTGAGCGGAGGAAAAACAGGGAGGCGGTCCGAAATCTCCCGCAGTGTGAGCGAAATGATACCGGTAGAACCGAGTTTTCGTTACGAAATCTGCGGCGTCCGTCCTCCTACGTCCTCTCCTGCTGCGTCTTCGTGAATGAACCGTCATACGTTCGATATTCGCTCGTTGGATTTCACGATACATGTACGAGTACTGCTGGTTTCTGAATGGACGCGCGTGTATTCTAGCCCAGGCACGCTTGATATCCGTCTGCTACGCCAAAATAATGCGGTACCGCAGCGAATTTTTAGTGCTGATACAACGAGACGTGCCCTGTTTTTACATATACGGTAGTCGAAGTATGAATGATGTAAAAAGGGGTCGCCGCAGTGCGGCTGCGGTGCCGATATCTGCGGCACCGCTGCTGCTGTTGTAACGATAATAAAGAGACGGATGCATTCTATCTACGTTCTCTACGCATTCTTGCACGGGTGAGCGGCGCTCTTGCACTCCCGGCGTAGGGTGTTTGAGTCGTTTGCCTACATGCGCATGTGCGGGAGATGGGCGCGCCATGCATGAACGTGTACGAGTGAGATGTAGACCCACGTTCGCTTTGGGCAAATACGGTCCCGCATACGGGGGTCGTGAATAGTTGTTTCCCGAGGCAGTGAGTACCGAGGGTCATGCGTAGTTGTAGGGGAGCAACTCATATAAAGCATTGCATCGCTCCCTCTACGCTACTCTCAGTCGTACCCCGCGATAGTACCACCCGCAACCCTAGAAAAGGGCCGACCGCGACTAGCAGAAGCTCGGGTCGGGTACGGATGGGCAGAAATGCCCGGAAATTTTTTTACTTTTTTTACATCAGGGCTTTAAACACAGGCGTACTACAAACAGAACTAACAGCAACTATGAAAGGTTGCCAGCAAAAGAGAGACATAAGCCTGAACATAATGCCCGAAAATTTAGTTTCTTTGTAATGTATGAAAGATACATTAACATATATTAATACGATATAGTCGCTGTAGTATACATGCTTTCACGTTTATGCTAATACGGGTATTCCGCAACCCAAGAGGTAGGGGCACCTCCACAAATCCTTGGCGCGAAGCGCCGCTAAGTGTGCAACTGAAATGTGCAGGACTCAGACGCTAAAGGCATACGGCTGCGGCGGCTGCGTGTGAGGATATATCCTATACCCTCACTAGCCCTAATCATCATGGCACATTAGGCGCGTAGCGCGCGCCCGTCAGCTGACGGGCTGCGCCCGCGCCGGGTCGGCCACATCGCGTCGCCTGATATATCAGACGCGGCGCGTGTTGGCCTGTAACCAGATCATCATACACCATCAC
The DNA here is from genome assembly GCA_006384855.1 of Tetraselmis striata. NCBI lineage: Eukaryota > Viridiplantae > Chlorophyta > Chlorodendrophyceae > Chlorodendrales > Chlorodendraceae > Tetraselmis > Tetraselmis striata. The sequence goes on from VCJN01000872.1 coordinate 42,614, forward strand.
TCAGTGGAATAGCACTCACCTTCTCCACCACGCGCATCTTTCCTCACATTTGGTGCTTCTACCTACTCGATCGCTCCCTCGCGAGCTTTCATCAACCATACCATACGCGCCTGTAGCGTAGCCACGGCGGGCGCATGCAATCACCCCGCCGAAAGAATATAACGGGCTTTTCCGAAAGCCACCGATTCAGAACGATCCTGCCAAGAGGCAGTATTGGACAGTCGAAACTTCTCGACGACTGAATCCACAACCATAACTCCGCTCTTTCTATCAGCGGAAGCTTATCATATACCCGCCCCACGAACTCGGCGCTACCATCTGTGGAGATTACCGGGGCGCTACGCTACCTGCAGCACCGTCTCGTAAAATACCCTGCCGAAAGGCAGCATCATATATTCGAACCTTCTCGACTACTGAGTCGGAAACACCGTAATACGATTG